>JAACJA010000052.1:0-125382 GCA_017140755.1 Calonectria hongkongensis
CCCCCCCAAAAAAAAATGCATCTCCACCACTCAATCGGCGGCGCATGCTCTCAGCCTCTCAATCGCCAAAGTGCCCCCCAGACTTGAAATTGGCCCTCTTTCTCGGATGCTGCCGGGCAGCAGCAACAAGGTTGACATGGGCCCCGGTCGCATCTCACATTGCTCAGACACGGCGCTTACTGCTGTCGTCTCGGAGCCGAAACGCCATCTGCCTGGCATCCTGCCAGCGGGCTATCTTGGTGCTCGGCGCCATTGGCTGCCGCACACCGGGTCGCAGTAGGCCCGAGGAGGCTGCTGCGACGTCTGAGGCAGCATCCCGTGTGCATTAGAGCCCTGTTTGATGTCCATAGCCAAGACATGTTTTTTCTTGGGCAGAGACACTATCCTGTCCCAGCTGCCTGTTAGTGCATCCGCTGGCTCAACCGCCCGCATCGCTAACATTTCCCACCCTCCATCACGGCCTCAACCATGGGTCAATCAGGCCCGGCGACCCTCCCTGGCCCCTCATGTCAACCTTTGAGTGTCGGCATTGTCTCGCATGCCACCTCTTCAGACGGCCCTAGCCTCCTCCGACCCACGATGCTTGGCCGGCTAGCAGCTCCTCAGGTTTGATCGCTCTTGGCTGCCAAGGAGCTGCTGGAATCCACTCCCATGGCCACTCCCCAAGAAACCTCACAGAAACGGCCGCACCGCAATGATTCCCAATCTCGCCCAGGATGGAGGTTTCTGTCTGATGTGCACCCTCCGAGACGGCGCTAGGTGGTTTATAATTCAATATCTCGGCAACTTTTGACCCGCCTTCTGCTTTTCTTCATGTTTTAAAACCTCCAAGCAACCTGCCATCTTCCCATGGTTTCTATCTCGTCCCTCTCAACGCTGGCGCTGTGTGTCCTGTTTACATTCGTTCCTTTCGTTTAGACTCAAGTTGACCCTGTGTCTGTAAACATTCCTTTTCCTTTCTTCTACTTACTGGTCTGGAACCACTTCAACCTATTTCATAAATACTATTTTTTTCTTTTCTGCTTCTTCTCACTCTTCTCACCACGCAATCTCGCGTTACTAGAGAAATCATGCAGATCAAAAGCCTACTCGTCGCTATCCTGGGCCTGGCCGCCCTGTCGGACGCCGCCGTTCCCGCCCAAGAAGGTCCCTTTGCCCGCACGCTCCGAAAGAGACAGTTTGGAGGAGGCTTTGGAGGAGGATTCGGCGGCGGAAACAGGTTCAACAATGGCGGGAACAACGGCAACAATGGCAATAACGGCAACAACGGCAACAACGGCAACAACGGTAACAACGGTAATAACGGTAATAACGGCAACAACAACGGCCAGGACCAGCAGCAAGATAACAATAACAACAATGGCAACAACGGAAACAATAACAACAATGGTAACAACAACGGGGGTGCAACAACTCTTGATGCCAATGCCATCCAAACTGGTTCGCAACAAGACGGCAACCAACAGCCAACGGATGGCCAATCAGCCTCGGCAACGTCAGTATACCACCTGGCACTCAAAAGGAACACCAGAATTAATTATTTCATAGGGACGATGCCAATTTCATCAACTTCTGTAGCGGCCAGACCCTCACGAACGGCGAACAAAACCAAGGTGGCTCCTGCAATGGAATTCGTATGTGGACCAGGCTTTTTGTGCCATATTATATGCATGCTAACTGGAATAGCCATGGGGAAAATCCCAGCCACCAACAACATGGTCTCTACAGTCTTTGTCAGCCCTCAGAATGGCGAGGATGTGACTGCAAACCAAGACTTTAACATTCAGGTCCAGACACAAGGCCTACAAGCCGGTGCCTTCACCAATGCCCAGACCACCTACTACTCGGCCCCTCAGGATTTGAATGGCAACGGCCAGATCATTGGCCACGTTCACGTCACGGTTCAGGACCTTGGAAACTCCCAAAACCCGACAACTCCTCTTGACCCTACGCAGTTTGCCTTTTTCAAGGGTATCAATGATGCGGGCAATGGAAATGGTCTTCTAACTGCCAGCGTTGACGGAGGCCTACCAGCTGGGAACTACCGCATCTGTTCCATGTCATCTGCATCCAACCATCAGCCCGTGTTGATGCCTGTGGCCCAGCGAGGTGCTCAAGACGACTGTATCAGAATCACAGTTGGTGGAAACAACAACGGCAACAACAACAATAACGGTAACAATGGCAACAACGGTAACCAGAACAACCAGAACAATGGTAACAATGGCAACAACGGCAACAATGGAAACAATGGAAATAACGGCGGAAGATTTGGCGGCAGTAAGTCTTCCATTTCATCATGTTCACTAAATGCTAACTGTATATCAGATCGCTTTGGACGTGGCCAAGTGCGAAGGCGGCTATAGATGATGCACCATAGACGTTGCGACAGCCGCCGGTATGATGGCCCCGGAGGCTTCAAGTACCAGCGGCAGTGGCAGGACAGTGTATGATGGATTTAAGCGTCATTGGGGGAACTAAACGCCGAACACCCTCCCTTGAGCAAATCAATATAAGGAGAGTGAATGTTTTGATGGCTATGTAATAATCTTTTTTTTGAGATGTGGAAGGCGATGTATCTAGACTTGCCACATTGCGCAAGTTTGGTAGACTAGTGATGCTTTTGTTGAGTTGGAGGCCAGGGAGAATGTTTATCTCCAGAAATGCCTCAAGTCTAGCTCCGCATAGAAAATCTTTGAACTCGTTAAACCATGTGTCATTTTTTTTATTTCCGAGAAGTAGATGAATCTTCCAAAGGAAGGTCTTACTGCGGCGGTTGGTGGCTCAAACGGCATCCCCGTCACATTGGTTTCGGATGTGCAGATCACGCGGTCTCAGGCCAACTTTGTCGCAACAAGAGTTTCCAAGAAGCTCCTCGGTGAAGGTGGGAACCGATGCCAAGCTGTGAGATGGACAGCACAAAAATAACCTATGGCGCAGTTGGAGACGCCAAGGGCATTAAAAGTAGCCGCCATTTTGGTGGCCAAGATCCAGTCTCGGATGGCAGAAGCCGGTGTTGCCCCAGAAGCGGTATGCACGTTGATGGAACAATCACGCCGGGTGCACACACGGATACCCCCCCCCCCCCCCCCAAAAAAAAACCCTATTTGATGACAATCTGTACACGTAATAACCCAATTTTCCCAAAAAAGAAAAAGAAAGATAAAAAGAATGTGAAGAGATAAATAATGATACTTTTCCATTTCCTCCCCCCCAATCATGACAAACCAAAACAAAAACAGATAGCCAAGGTGAAAAGAATGTGAATAAGCCCATAAAAATAAATACTTTCCTTTTCTCCCCCCTCATCATGACAGACAAAAACCAAAACAGATAGCAAAGGTGAAGATGAATGTAAAGATGTGATAAAAATACTTTTCCCTATCCCCCCCTTCCCCCGAATCATTACAAGCAAAAACACATAGCAAGTGCGGAAATAAATGTGCAGATGAACAAGTCATTCTGCGGAGGTGTCACATGGGGAACCTCGGGAGAAGATGTAATTGTCGACTAACAGGCGGGGGTACAGGAGTCCGGCGTAGTTGGGCCGGGACGGGGGCTTCCGGGAGCGGGCTGCTGTCTTCGCCATGGCGGCAGATGGTCGTGTCTCGCGCAAACCACCACTCGAGAACGCCGTAGAGGGGCACCATAAGACTGACCAGCTTAGGGTTCTTGGGGACCACCAAGCTGAGCGAACGAACAAACGGCCTTTCCGGGTTGCTGCAGTCGATGTCCAGCCACATCCTGGAGAGCCTCTGGCCGGCGATGTCGACGACGTCGCCGCCCTGATCCCAGCGAAATTGTCCCACAGTCGCCCTGGTCCCGTCTTCGTACTGGAAGCAGAAGCCGAGGATGGAAGGAACCTTGGGCCCGCAGCATCCGTTGGGGTACCTGTACTCCAAACACGGCATAAGGTACGTGATGTTTTCCATCGAGGCAGACGTGTAAAAATAATGGTCTATGCCCGGGACAGGTGGCGGGTACCTCGACATTGGCGGCGGGAGTGTGAGGTTGGACCCGTTAACGGGCCCAAACAATTGAAACGGACCGCCCTCGATGGCAATATGCATGGCGTTCTGGTGGCATCCAACGTAGGCCTGGGTTGGCCTCTCCTTCACATTGCTGATGAAAGTCGATGAGTACTCCACCTCATCGCTTTCTAGGTCGGGATACTTTCCCATAACCAGAGTCCGATCTTTGTTTGTGAACATCTACACTGGTCATCAGCATCATCCTGAGAAAAACCGTCGTCGCGCTACTCACCACCAAGGTGTATCGGAACTGAACAGACAAGGGGCTGGTATCATGGTGTTCGCGGACGGCGCGGCAATACCACACCTTGGTTATCATCTCACCCAGGGCCATGGGGAAGTGTAACCAGACTGCATTTGGTGGGGTTATAATGTCGTAGCAAGAAGTGTCGAGTGGAGGGTGAGGGTAAAACATCAGCAGCGTGCCATCCAGCCAACACAAGGTATAGCCCATAATGTTGGGATTGTTGAGAATCATCGAGTGCATTCTCACGGGTCTGTTTGATTGGTAGAATGTAGTGGCGGCGTACTGCGATCTCAACTGTCGGGCTGGCCGTACCAAGTTCCAGCTGATTGGACCTGGCTGCACCGAATTCGTAATGACGAAGTCCCGGAGCCTGACGCCCTGGATATCAAGGAGTTTAGCAACAACGTAGCTAGGTAATGGACAAACCTAACTTACATCAGACCTTGCCGACATGATCATGTCTTTCATCAACATGCGGTTGAACCACCACAGGTTTTGTTTCTCGTTGAAATCGGGGGGGACCCCGTAGCTGCGGATCTTGATGCACCGAATTCCACGGTGATCCTGGCCTATGAGGACGTTGCACCTATCCTGAGGCTTGTAGACGAGAATATCTGACTTCTTCTTCTTTTTGTTCGAGAGCGTTCTGATGTAGATGGCTCTCTCGAACCTAACAAACCCCGCCCAGATATTCTTTTTGAGCGTGAAATCCATAGCCCTGGCTTTTGTGGGCAGCATGAGTTGCTGGATTTGCGACGTTGCGTAGATCCGCACGAGGTACCCGGCAATCATGGCGCGCAACTCATCCGGGAGTCTGTTGAACCCCCTGACAAACTCGCGGCCAAAGACACCCACTGGCAGCTCACGGCAGCAAAGACGTTGAGTGATCTTCATCTCGAGAAACTTACCACGAAGGAACTCTGCTGTATTGGTAGTCATCTGTTCCAAGCTGCTAGCCTGATAGCTATCTCGGATGCCCGCCTGATCGTGAGGTCGGCTGTGGGTATCAGCACATTCCCTGTGGCATAGAATCGACATGTCGGCATCGACATAGGGCTCGCCAGAAAGCGGGGTTACGGCCGCGGCTGAGGGATCTACAGCAGACACTTTTGCAATCAGTTAGCAGGAGCATTTGCTGGGTCGAATATTGTCATACCTCTGATGGTCGGTTCTCCATGGAGGAGGTAGAAGCCACACAGACCACACCACCCACTATGGGTAGGCACGCTCTGTACGGCCATGTTGTGCCATAGAGGGTACTGACCGGCGAGTAACGATGTCGAAAGATGTCTGATCTGAAGAAGGTCTGGTAAGGGTAGACAAGGAAGAAAGGGTGACGATGTGAGATGGGATCTAGATCGCCTCAGGGGAAGCGGACGCCTCTCTATTTAACTTGCAATTGGGCGAGTGTGAGACCGCCCGCAGCTAGAAGCCGCGCTTGGCGAAGGTCTCTGAATGCAATACGTCACATAACAGCCAACTTCTCAGCTTTTCTGTCAGAGGTTGAGCTGCCTTGAATGAGTGGAGAAGAGAGAAGCTGCAAGGTGAGGCTCTTCCAGCGTTTGCAGCACCCGGGTTGCTTATACATGTCGATTTCCTTTACCAGACGCACATTCCTGGGTACACGGTACCATTTATCCCACTAACACGATGAACGGGAATGATAGCTTGACATGGTAAGCGCTAACACCTGCAGGAGTCGATTGATGTTGCAGTGCATCTGCACGGAAGGCAAGGTGCAACGACAAATCGAGCTCTGTTTACACGACAACTCATTTTTCTGGCGTCGGAAAAAAGCAGAGTGAGAACGCTATCTCCCCAAGAATCGGATGATTATGACGCCGGTGGCCAGGTTCCCGTGACGTTTTTTTTTGTTGTCCATCAGTGTGACCCTGAGCAAGCAGAATCAGGCTGTCATATTTTGCGGGTGCAGTTTCAAGCGCGGTGGGCTGGGTTGCAAAGAGGCGCAGGCCATGTTTTTTTTTTCTTTTTCCCTGCCTTCACCGGTCCAATAAATGGCCTTAGTCGTTTCCCTTCGCCGGTCCATCCCTTTTCTTTTTTGCCTGGCATTCGCCCAGGGCCGTCACCACCATGCATCCCAGGTGAATCAAAATATCGCCACCACTCTTTTAGGACAGAGCGCGTGCGCAAGCAAAACGCTGATATTACACCCACCCCGACGCGCAAAATCGGACTTACGCCTCCATGAAAAGCATCGATGCTACCCTCTTGTGCCGTGCATCGGAAAGGACCGACTCGAGACAAGGAGCAGGTTGCACAAGCAAAAAGTCCTGCTGCTTACCGTTGCCGTAGAGCTGGGGCAAACGACTTACACACTGCAACTTTAGCCGATTTACTTGGGGAAAACGTGTTGATTTATTTATTATTTATTTTTTTAATGGAAATTGTGATGAAAACCTAAACACCACTCGTTTACAACCTTTTCAAAGTATGATGTCTCGCTGAGTGATGATATTCGTGGATCCATCCTTCACATGGACCCCAAACCGGTCGTCTGATATCGTTCCCGTCAGACGCAACGGCAATTGTTTATTTTGCTTCACGGACCCACTCAGGAATTGAAGTGTGCGGACGGATATTTTTGTGCACCAACAGTTGCAGTGCAATGACACGACACTGCATTACTTGGCTGGCTAGCACAACGTAGACAGCCATATCCGACATAGACAACAGGGATGAAGGTTCGGCCCAAGAATTGAATCACGGTTTTTTCTTGGCTCATGTGTCAGCTGGGACTTGGAAGTGGAATTGGGAACCCTTCAAATCATGACAGTACCACGACTTGGTCAAGGTATCGACGACCGGCGCGCTACTGCGTGCGATCTGTAAGATTTGTTTAGGGATTCATTGCAGCGATGGCAGTTGGGATATGGACCGAGACAACGTCACACTAGAACAACGAGCTTATTCCAGATTCTTTTTTTAAGAGATATGTTCCTGCACTTGGTAAATGAGCAATTGGTGTGGGTGGTATCTCCTTTGAGATTTGAGATTTAGGATTTGCTTCCCACCCTACAGCATCGCATCATGTCGACTTGGGGCAATTTCGGTTGGCAGTGCAAAGCACAAATGGCCTGACATATGTTTTCGGGCAATACGGGAGAATGGAAATTGGAAAGAAATGAGAAAAAAAAAAGAAATGGGGATCGCTCGAGCTATGAGTAGTCTTGATGCCATCGTCGAGCACGGAGAGCCGTTTGAGAAAGGGCAACTGCTTGGAGCTGGAGCAAGAGGTGCAACGTCGCTTGGGTTTCGCCTAGCTCCTTGACTGCGAACAATCCGCAGCTGGCAAAAGGCCACAGGGAAGAGCCTTGCATATCCATGTTACCCCAAAATAATGTGCTGCCTTTGATTGCTGGAAGGATCTGGTGTCCACGTCGCTAACGGCCCTGCTGGGCAGGTGCTGAGTGGGTCTCGGTTGACCAAGGCGTCTATGAGGATGTTGTGGTTTACAGCGAGCGTTTGAGATTGTAACACGACAGACACAACATGCCACAGTTTATGCGACGAAGGAATCACACCGCCATCGAGACTTTGTGCGATATTCTTGGTGCGATGCGCCCAAGGGCTACAGAGCCAGGCCGCGCAAGAGTCCCCGGACCCAGCAGCCTGAATGGGGGCGGCAATCCGTGTTGCCGTATTTTCGCATAACTATCTCGCACTTGTCTCAATGTTACGGACCATGCTTGTCAAGCGTAACCGAAACCTTGTCGCCAAAGTCTATATTCGTACCCAGCATTCAGTGCCGTGTGTTGCGGAAACAATCCCGGTATTGGCGACTCGCACCTGAGCGGCAATTCTTGCGAGAGGGTAGAAGCTGTCGAGCTGGTGGCTGGGAGCTATACCCGTACATACACATTACATACCCACGCGCACGCACGCCTCCAGACGCAGTGAGAAGATCGTCGCTGCGTTGCAGCATGTGTTCTGCGTGTCAGCGCTGATCACCAGTGCTTTCTTTTTCTCGAGCATCCCAAGTCCCCTCCCAATCTGGCAGAAAGGGAAAACGTCTGTGCTGCGAGGTGGACCGTGATGAATTACCCGTTTGAGGAGATTCGGACTGAAGCGATGTTGATTACGTGGAGAGGCGAGGAGGTGGGGGGGGGGGGGTTCTTTTGCTCGGCAGACAAGCGAGGAACATCTTGGAGGGCCTAGAAGCCGTCCATCCACGGCGACGTTGCGTTGCGACCCTACCTCGCCCCAGGGGGCTCCAGGATCGGCGCATGGGTCAAGGCCTCTGGAAAATGGCGGGCACAGGCGTTGGTGAGGGAGGGGTGAGGGGCCATGGGCAGATCTGTTGCGGTTTCTGCCACCCCGACTTTGCGCCATGGTCCACTGCTTTGCACGTCGACAGCAGCTGCGACGATCATGTTCCACGTTTCGATTTGGGTGGGTATGGTGATCTAATTCAGATCGACAGCGCAGCGAGAGATGGCTATTAGGAAAGGACAGCAACTGGATGCTTCTTTGGGGTCTGAAACCCACCAGCGCAGAATCCATGTGCCAGGAACAAGGCCTGGCCTTCGACCAACGGCTGCTGCTCATGATGTCGCACCATGCCATGGGCGCAGCCGGTGATTCTCTTTTTACGTACTGCAAGATAGCGACGCCAAAGTTTAACGGCACTACTTTTGTCTCGCTAACGGCGATGCGAATGCATTGGACGAGTGCGATCGGGGTACCCATGCTAGCTGCGTCGCGTCCGGGTGCTGGCCCCCCATGGCTGCCGTCCAACAAGTGCCAGGCACCGGTAGCGGGTACATCTCAAAATGTCCTGTCAGTCGACCAATCGACGCCATGGTGCAAGCTGTCATGGGGAAAAGCCGGGGCCGATACGGACACCATCAGCCCAGCTAAGCCCGGCATGGCAAGAGTCTCGGGCACCATCAAAGTATGAGTCGACAATGGAAACCTTTTCCGGTTGGGCTCTCAGCCAGGAGCAGGGAATTCTTCCGATCAGGAAGAATCTTCTCGTCCCTTGTCGGTTTACTGGCTGTTGGTTGATGGCGAGTCTTCCCTGACCACCTCGGCTTGGTCAAGGATGCTGCATCATGGGTGTCTCAGGCCAGTACATAGGCACACTGGGCTGGCGAGGATGGCAAAAGCTCAGCTAGCCAGCAGCCCGAGTTTCTTTTGTCGGCCGCTTCTGGCTGCCAACGTGCGGAGGCATGGGATAGGTCGATGCTGTTCTTGGCTGAGGTTGACATGGATGGCTTCTCGAGATGCTCAGCCTGCTGGTGTCGTGGCGAAGACTGGGCGGCCTTGGCCATACCAATCGGGGCGCAGATCTGCCGCTTTTCCTGGTCTGGATGGGGGGCTACTTGGCGGTAGCTGACAATGGTTGGCAACCTCATTGACAAACATGCTGAGACATGTATAGAAACAAGGCATGGGAAAATGATCCATCGATTGAGGCTGTCTGACTTCTCGTAGTCTCGGCCTGGAATGTGCACATCCTTCGCCCAGTTAGTATGCATGTTTCAATTTATCGAGCTTCTGGGCTTGGTTAATTGCCACCCAGAATACCTCCAGTGGCCTCTTGGTATCTCGCCTCAACGGTCGTCAATTGTGCTTCACAAAGGATATTGGGCCCACAGCAACTAGGACGCTTGCCCCGTGCAAGATCCCAGAATTCCTGGGGGAAAAGTCTTTCCAAGCGAAAATTCTCTGGGCTTGGGGGCCCACGTCAAGAGCAACTCGGACGAGGCGGCGCCTGCATCCTGGACGCCAACAGCGTGGACTGTGGGCCACTTCAATCCATCGGCCTCCTCAGGCACAGGGGCCACGATGGGTTTTCATGTACTAGTTGGCGCACAGCCCAGGAGCATGGAGGAGAAGGGATATATACGGAAATGCCGCTGAGAATACCATGCTCAGTTGGTATTTCCCACATTTCCTGTGTCGGAGTGTCGAGTTTAGCCCCCGAACAAGTTCCAAACTACATAAACCTTGATTATCCCTCGATCTGCCCACCTGGCACATCTAGCGGTTTAGGAAGGACTTCTGTTCCTGCATCAGTCTCTCGGCTTCTCCTTTGGCCCGAGTGCGATATTGGTCAACTAGGACCTTCCACTGACCAGGCGTCGTGGGATTTTTCGTTCTAGAGGGACCCGAATATCCCAACTTTCAACACCTAATCTTCTCGACGACCGTGTTTCCGCAACCATGTCAGGCAACGACACCTCGGCCGACGGCCAAAATGAAAAGAACCGACAAGAGGAGTTTTTCAGCAATGTAGAAGTTGACAGCCCTCGATCCTCGGAGGCGCCTACGGACACGGAAAAGGTGGTCCATGCCGACGGCACCGTCGAATACATCGACAAACATGCGCTCGGCGGCGACCTAGACAAGATGCCTGACGGATACTACAGGAGCCCTCAGTTTCTTGGCACTCTCGCTGTAGGTTTACTCCTAATAGACTTTGTTTAAGAGAGCAGCTGACATATCTAAACAGGCTCAATCCCTCGCTAGTATTTGCGCCTACCTGGGCTGGGTGCTTCCAGCCAACACCTTGTAAGTATACTTACTTTTTATTGCTTATCAATATCTGTATGCAGACTGCACGTGAGTATACCGATGGCTGACCCAATTCTGGCTAGAACCCTGATCAATGCCGACATTGGCCCCTCGGTCGACATCGCCTGGGTCGCTACCATCTGGACCATGGGGTCGTCCATTGGCTTCCTCCTGGTTGGGCGGTTGTCCGATCTCTACGGCCGAAAGTGGATGGTGATGAGCACAACTGTGTTGGGCCTTATTGGGTGCATCTTGGGAGGAGCTTCGCAGAATGTAGGCATGTTGATCGCTTCGAACGGTTGCAACGGTATCGCAGCTGCTGGTCAGCTATCTTTCGGCATCGTTCTCGGCGAGCTTGTCCCAAACAAGCATCGTGGTCCCATCATCGCCTTTGTTTTCATGACTTCTCTCCCGTTTGCCGTGTTTGGCCCTGTCATTGCCCGAAGCTTCATCCAGAACACCGCAGCGGGTTGGCGCTGGAGCTATTACATCGGCATCATCTTGAGCGTCATCACCCTTGCCCTCTACCAGTTCCTCTACCACCCGCCCACGTTTGAGCAGCTCCATGTTGGAAAGACTAGGATGCAGCAGACTAAGGAGCTTGACTGGGTCGGCATCTTCCTTTACATCGCCGGCTGCGTCCTGTTCCTTATTGGCTTGTCCTGGGGCGGAAGCACGTACCCCTGGAAGAGTGCAGAGGTCCTGTGTACTCTCATCATTGGTATCCTCACTGTTGCTGCCTTCTTCGTTTACGGTATGTTTTCCCTGTTTGCTTTTTTCAAGTCGTCATGGGATCACGTATGACTAACTGCATATTCAGAGGGTTTCTTCTGCCGCGTCCAGCCGCTTATGCCTCCTCGCGTATTCAAGAACATTGGTTTTGTCGCAGTTGTTGCGTGCGCGACTGTTGCCTCGATGGTCTACTACTCACTCACCGTGCTCTGGCCCACCATCATCCAGACGATCTACACCTCGGATACAATGCAGATTGGCTGGCAGAGTTGCGTGGTGGGAGGCGGCGTCCTCCTTGGCCAGGCCCTATCTGGTCTCGCCATTTCCTACGTCCCCAAGCTCAAGTTTCAGTGCATCGCTGCTGCAGCCCTGATCTTTGCATTCGTATCGGCCATGAGCTCGCTCGACAAGGATCGCTGGGGAGCAACCATTGCTTTTGGCTTGATTGCATGCACGGCGGTTGGTTACATTGAGAACGTGGCCGTCCCCGGTGTGACGCTTCTCTGGGGCCCCCAGGACATTGGCCTCGCCACGGGCGTCCTCGGTTCCATTCGTGCTCTGGGAGGTGCCGTAGCACAGTCCTTGTACTCGTCGGTCCTGAGCAACGAGCTGGCCAAGAAGCTTCCTGAGTATGTCACCCCTGCAGCCACAGAGGCAGGTCTGCCATCCACGTCGCTCACGGCCTTGTTTGCGGGTATCACGGCGGGAGACTACTCGCAGGTTCCCGGCATGACAAGTAAGGTTGCGGCCGCAGTCAGCTCGGCAGTGGTAACGGCCTACACCAAGTCGTTCCACATCGTGTTTTACGCCACGATTCCCTTTTCGTGCATCGTTCTAATTGCTGCCTGCTTTGTGCCCGACGTCGATAAGTTCCTGACGCGAAACGTTGCCAAGCGTCTGCAGGACACTGCGTTCCGTAAGATTTCTACCACATCGCTGCAGCATGTGGAAGAGGGTGAGGGCAAGAAGGGCCAAGATCGAGAGCAGCACGACTCCCACGCTGGATCGACCGTCTAGTTGACTGTTCTTTTTTTTTCTCTTTGTAGTTGAATTATTTCTTTTGTTGCAAATTTGCTCTGGCTGCTTTGTGTTGGAAAACAATGGATGGTTCCCGGCGAACAGAAATAGCTAGATTTATTTACTGGGGGTGTTTAATAGAAACTTTGATATGTGTCCCCCGTCACCATCGGATCGACTACAGAAATTTGCCACAGCCGCCAAGGGCTTGCTGCAGCAGAACGCATAATGTCACTTGCATGTAATGTGACATTCACATTCTGGATGTGCCTGTTGTGCATCAAATGACTTGTATTTCTGCCTCTTTTGGCTGCACTTGTTGATTGTGCAGGTATGCAGGAAGAAAGACTAGTAGTGCCTCCAAATTCAGAAGAAACCCCTCCAAAACGCCACGCCGATCGAACCATTCCCATTTGACACGCCATCGTTCAGCCACGCTTGGGACTAGGTCTGTTAGTGAGGTTCTTTGATCCGGGGGCTGGGAACTATGCTTACCCGCAGCCCTGGGGCGTGATGACGCCGTAGGGGCAGTCGCCCGAGCTCTTGGCCACGATTTGGTCGGAGAAGATGGGGGTGATGACGATGTCGGCGTTGACCACGGATGTAGCCGCGGAAAGCATGGCAACGACGAATGTGGTTATCTTCATGTCGGGCAGCGTGGGAGCGAGAGTGAGAAATGTCTCGGAGGGCGTAGCGTAGAAATTGGGCGACGTGCAGCGTGCAGCAGCAGCAAGCAAGCTTGAGGGGGAGTGGCGTTTTCTGGGATGGGGGGGTGGATATTGGAGGCAAGTAGCTGGAGGAAAGAGAATGGATGAATGAATGGAGTTGATGAGGCTCACGGCAACAGACCAGCTGTGACGTGTAAGCGGGAAATTAACGAGCGTAGCACAGCTACGGAAGGGGACAAGATTAATTAATTAACCAACACGGACGGAATGGAGAAGGAGGAGAAAAAAAAGCGGAGGGGCAGGAGAAAAGACAGAGAGGCAAGGAGAGCAGAGAGAGAGAGAGAGGCTCGTCTGTCGCATGTCGTGTTGCAGGGGCGCGACCGTCATGGTTTCAGACGACGGACGAACTGGTCTGTGACTGGTGGAGAGGTGGAGGATATTTCCGTCACTTGGGCGGGCGGGGACGTTAAGCGCCGCAATGGAGACAATGGAGACGGGGGGGGGATTGCTGATCGCTGCTGGCGTCGCGGATGCTGGTGCATATCGACGGGTGCATGCCGTGCCGAGTGTGCTATCGCCGTCCTGACCTCTCAATACCGCTGCACTCACCGAAATTTGCATCCCGTTAATTAATGATGGGGGCCATTTGAAGGAGGGGGAGGTGTAAAGAGACGTATAGACTCTTTTGGGGTGTGTGTGGCTGCTGCTGACCAGTCGATATGCACCTGGCACCGGCCACCCAGCACGCTGGGCTTGGCAGTTTCCAGATACATTGATATCACACATCACATCGCATCGCATCCATCCATCCATCCCTCCATCCCAAAACCCAAGCATCCCAGCACCCCAGCACCACACAAGCACGCATGTGCGCTGCAGCAATCCACATGTCTATCGGCTATTCCAAGGAACAACGGCCTGCCGCTACCACCTTCGGCGCTAGCTACCACCCTCAACCGCACCCAGGTCAGGTAGCGCGCCCACTCTTCCTGTCGTCGTTGACCTGGAGGATTACACCGGGGGCAAAACCTCCCCACGCTGCCGAGATTGATGCCATCCGACGCGCTCAGGCTAGTTAGTTAACAAAGGCTCGGCCCGCGATCATGACCCCTGCACGACCCATTTGGCGATCAATACCGCCTGCGACTGCCACTGCCACTGCAAGCATCGCGTGTTGTCCGAAGGAAAACCAGACCGAGCGTTCAGAATGGATATGCCCCGCGTGCGTGCCGTGGGCTTTCGCAGGTCTGCATGCTCGTGGAACGAGGAAACAACAAAAATCCCTGGGCCGGATACGACTCTAATTGTCGGTCAGCAAGTCCTGTTGTTTTGCGTAGACTAGATTGCAACCCAAATCCCGAAGCCAACCAAAAGAATTGACGCTTTCTTTTTTTCTTCCCTTTTCCCTCCTTTTTTCTTGGTACACCACCTGTACCCTGTCCTGTCGGAATCTTGCTCCACCCCCCGCGACGTCGTCTTGGAGGGGCAAGAAGAACACCCCACGGCCCTCAACTTGCCTACTAGGGCCTTGACTCGCCTGCTAGCCTGAAAGGATTCAGCTCGATGGGTGTGTGTGGGACTTGGGAAGCGCTGATCTGTCCGAGCAATCTCGAGCTAGCAAGATCGAAAGAGGAGACGAGCAGCAACGACCTGGTTCCTGGATCTGGGTCTGGTTCGCCCATCATGGAAGATAAACCCGCTTTGGTACTGAGGCCCCCAAACCACACCTCGACGCAGTGGAGCGGCGAAGCCCGTTATAGAGGCCAGCCGTTGACCGAGGGAAGCAGAGCACGAAGACAAGGGACGCCCGGTGCCTTGTCACATTCGTATACAGCAGTAGTCCTGCTACCCCCAGTGCCCTACAGGCTACACCTCTCCCCCGTTGTGGCAAATGCGGCGAATAATACCTGGGATCTCCCAGACACACCGGTACTCAGGCTTTACGTCACCGTCGTGGATATTCACACATCATCCGCCATCGCGTGTTCAATCAGAGCATCTTGCTCACCCGTCTCGGGCTCTCTGGCGTTACCATGGCGCCTCGCAAATTGACTAACGGCGCCCAGACCAAAACCCAAGCAAAGACAACTGAAAGTGTGCAAAAACCTGCGGCCGACATCGTGCTAAATGCCGAGGTCTCTTCAGGGGTTTCTACCACGAAGGCAAGAGGCAGAACAGGCAGGTTCCGTCATTCTTGCATCGAATGCCGAAGAAAACACACCAGAGTGAGATCTTCCCATCGCCTACCATATTCAGCTCCAATTTGACATGTTTTTCCCTTGCCATCTTATAGTGCAATAGAGAACTTCCTTGTACCGCGTGCGTTAAGGTGTCGCACAATTGTGACTTTGGGGGCCGTGAGCTTGCAACCAAACCTGCGAGCGCCTTTGTGGTCCAAGTCTTTCATATGATTCGTAGGAAGACGCAGAAGGAGAGAGAGGATGACTTTCGAGAGCTCCAGAGGTCCGGCGATGCGACCGTCATCATGGCGCGACTGAGGCTGAACCAGTGGACGGAGCCGGAAAAGGTATCATTGAGCCAGGATGCCTTCTTGAGCCTTGAGCTGGAGGATAGACATCCCTTTGTCTACCCTCCGCATAATCCTATAAACATGGAGAAGCTTGATGCACCTGTTGTGAGAATTTCCGAGTGGCCTGGAGAGAGCCTGCATTCTATTCTGCCGAATATTCACCAGTTGAGTTGGAACCTTTGCCCCCTATCGATTCATTACCTCGCTGACGCGGGCGTGCAACTAGCCTCGAAGTATACCAGTGTATGTTTATATCGCCGGAAAAGTAAGTGAAATGTTTGGTGCTTCTTGAGTTGGCCTCGTGAACTAGAGTCGTCGATTCTTTGAGCCAGATTCACTAACATGCGTGATCGATATCCAGTCCTCCCCCAACGCCGACGCCGCAGTTTCTTGACCCTAGACTCGAGGGTCCCGTGCTGAAGTCTTGGACCCGGGTCCGAATTGCGGATGGCTTGGCAACTCGAACGCTTCAACATTATTTTAATACAGACCACCCGCTGTACGGTCCATTCCACGCCGAGCCGTTCATTCGTGACCTCGTCGAGCAAAAGGGCGATCACTGTTCATCGCTCTTGGTGAACTCGCTTATGTATTGGGCCTGCGTAAGGGACCCCCCTATTGACTCTGTGGCAAATATCTCGCTGATATCTCACATTAGCAAAACTATGCCGCCGTCGACCCTGCAGCACAATCCATGGTCAGCCTATTTGGCAAGGAGGCCGAGAGACAGTGGCAGGCAGAACAAGACATTCCGTCGAGGCTCACAATGGCTGCTGCAGTTTTTCTGAGCCTCGGACATCTAGCACAAGGCAAGATGGGGGCTGAGCATTACCTGGAACAAGCTATATCCATCGGAACCGGACTGGGCCTCTTTGAAGGAGACTCTTATGAGCTCATGGGCAGTCTATGGACTGCCGAAGAGGCAGAAAAGTCCGCAGAAGCAAATGCTACCGCGCATGCCGCATGGGGGGTTTTCAACGTAGCTATGTGAGTAGTTCCCCGACTAGAAACTTCTGGAGTGTGTGACTGACCAGAATTTCCAGGATGATGACCGTTTTCTACTTCCAATTCAACATTCGGTGCCCGCAGAGCCTGCCCTGCCTTCCAATCCCTCGAGATCCTCGCAAGATAACCGGATCGAGCGTGTTGAACCCGAAAGAGACACCCGAGTGGTATAGCATAGTATTCGGCAAGACTTGCGAGTTTTGGTCCATAATGCACCAAATAGCCCTCGAGTATAGCCATGATCCTGGGTCTAGGCCAGCCAAACTGCCGTGCTTCATGCTTGCAGAGTTCAAATTCCGCGAACTGCTGGTCTTTGGGGACAGTTTGCCGCCTGAGTTGGTTCATCAGAAAAACAGCCCCCCTTGCGTGAACATTTTTCAGTAAGTCTGCCCGTGCTTTCTCTATGAGGATGGTGCTGACAAAGCAGCATCTGGTTTAATTCGGCAGTCATGAGTATCTTCCGCCCCTTTTTGACCCCAAGAGAAACTTCGACGCACGAATTAAAGACGTTCACTACCCGTGGTGCCACACCTGACTTTATTGTCGATGCTTCAATCTCTCAGTTGCAACGCCTTGTTCTTGACTATCGCCTGCGACACGAGTCGGTGGCCTGCTCGTTTAACTGGCAAATAGGCTTGCTTTATCTGGCGTATTCACTTCTTGACAAGAAGCCAAGTGACGCTGTTGACTTTTACTTTCGCCTCTGCCTTTACGGGTACAAAAAACTTGCGTATTTCCCTGTCGTTGAGGACGTTGCGAGATCCCTTCTGTCGTTGATGGCGGTCAATGGCCACGTTGCTCGCGATGGTTCGCGCAACAAAATCGACGAGGTATGGGGAGGAATCAAATATAATAGCCTAGTAGCCAAGGATGCGGCCGGCATGGGGACAGGCCTGATGATAAGCTTGGAGGAGGATATGGAGTTGGCCATTCATGCCCCATTTATGGTGGACCTACACCTAGCCATGACCAAACCTCAGGAGGCGACAGCGGCGTACGTATCCCGGTCGTTTGCCTGGAATTTTCTGGCGGCAGATTATGCGCGAGTGTTTGAAGAGCGTCTATTTCTGACCATGACCGACTACTCGTCATCGTCGTCGTCTGTGTATGAGACGAACTGACGAGGTAGCCTGCGGAGGAGTGAGATGAGCAAGAAGTAATAATTAAATTGCCGGGGGAAGATGTAGATGGACGAGTAGCAACCTTCCACATGACGCCGTAGTCTCTTCACAATAATAAAAGGCTCATGATGATTCTCTTTCTCAAATTTCCATCGACAGCAGTGGTTGAAGTGACGATTGGCGTTCTGGCTATACCGAGCCAAATTGGTCGAGGATGGTGTCCAGGACAACTTCAGAACGTGATGTCATGATACCTGGATACGTCACATTGAGGCTTTGACTGGGCTATATACATATACTAAATACATATTTGAATGCTATTAAAATGCTACCTACAGCTCACACGCGGTGTGGCTATAATGGTGAGATCGTGATGATTATCTGATGGTGTTATAGAATATGGTGGGATCAACAGGTGTAAGCGAACTACGCTCACCTCCCCTCGCCAATACCCAGATAATGCTAGCTCGCCCCACTAGAGTGGAAGGTGGTTTGGTTATAGTAAAAATAATTACCTTATATATTTTTTAAATAAAAAAGATTACTTATTTTAAAATATTTTATTTATCCTATAATATTTTATTTTATTTATTTCTTCTACAACTTGTATATTTGCTACTCTCGTTAGTACAAATGCATACGCAACGCCCCTTGTCTTGGTGGGATGTGGGGCGGGCGATAAGATAATGATCCCCGTCTTGCACGCGTGTTTCACGTCACTTCACCAACCAAGAATTTACCACACAGCTCACCCGAGGCCTCGAGAAAGCGGTGCAAGAACGAGAGGAATTCATGCAGTTTATCTAACTAACGGCCTGTCTCCTACGCACCACATGTCTGCAGCAATAATTCCGGCGATGCGTGCTCAGGGCTGGAACGTCAAGTTCCGCGCGACACGAAGCAACATCGTTTTCGCAGGCATATTCCAGCCGCCCCGTGAGGCCACGCAAACGTTTCGAGACGTGCTACACGAAATGCGCATGTGCTTCTTGATGGAATGCGGCAACCTTGCGGAAGCAGATATCTGGGATAACCTAGCGCTTAGCTTCGTGAGAGTTTCAAACATGACAGAGGATGAAGTACTGGGTGGTTGCCCTATTCCGTCGTTCGTCGAAGGTCCCGATCTCGACCAGCGCGTCCCGTCGCCCCCTGAGGGATCGATACATCAGAACCGTCCCACCATACAGTACCAGCTATTTTATCACAACAACTGCAATCTATCGCCCGACAAGCCTATATAATCGCATTTCGCTGGTTCGTACGCCTTCTGTCCCATGCCCTAGGTCTGCATGCCAACAGGGCATATCTCAGCGGGCTGCTCGCGGCACGTCCTCAAACCCACGCGCCGTTTTGACTCCCGTTACCTACCACCAAAGAAGGCTTCTTCTGATCCTCGTTTTGCCGTCTATCCTCTCCGAAGGACGGCCCGCGCACGACGAGGCTCACAATCTCCTTCTAAGCGATCTAACTCTGGCTCTGTATCCCCGAATAAGGACCTTGAACTAAGCCAAGATATGATCGATGACGAGCAGGACCACTCAAGTACTGTAGGCCCCCGTGGGTGCGATCTTCCCGTCCGCCAGATCATTTCTGCTTTCAGGTCGTCGTGTCTTGCTGCTGCTGGTCAATGTGCTGTCTCGCGCACAGGCCGGTCGTGGTGTGTAAGCCCTGCAATTGGCCCGGCCCTGCAAGTCTGTCATATCGTGCCCCAACAACATTACCATTTGTACCCAGACCCTGACATTTCCCGAGGCCAGGAGGAAGAGCCGGATCAGGAAGCGTGGAGTCCGCGCCGACTGCGTAAGGCGTGGGAAAACACATGGGCACCCGAAAATGGTATTCTTCTCCTAAGCCATCTGCACGAATTGTTTGATGCACGCCTGTTTTCAATCCACCCAGAGACTCAGAAAATCCGCGCGTTTGTTCCCTACGACGTTATTCTGCCATACCATGACTGTGTTGCTCAATTGCCGGACTCAATAGACCGTAACGCGGCCATCGCAACCCCAAGATAAAGAAAGCCACCCAAACCGAAATAATCTAGGTGATCCAGTTAAACGGCCGCCGCATACACAAGATAGTGAGTTATTCGAAACAGTTGAACATGGCGAAACCCCCTCGCAACTAAAGCGAAAACGGTCAGTTGATGGATATGCGCCTTATGGCAGCTATGCCACGCCTGAATATAGCCTGGAATTTCTTGCAGATGTAAACTGGGAATTGCGGAAACACCCTGCTAAGCGGGCATTTAACCTGTCATAATAAATAATATTATATAAGATAAAATAAATTAATAATTAAAACTAGGTCTATTTACTATTTATCTTATTTATTTCTTTATGTGTACTCAATTTGATGTTTTGAAGTAATCGAGTCTTTCCCAGTTTGCGCCGAGAGCTTCAGTAACAACAATGAAAGGACAGCAAAATAAACAAAGATATGGTGGAAACTATTGTTAGGCAAAGCTGTAGGAGTGAGTGGTAAAAGATGGAGTTTATGGAGGTCAAATAGCAGCTGGTTAAAAAAAAAAGCTTCTTGTCTGGTCATCGGTTAACTCGGAATGCTAGTACGTACCTTGGTATATACCCTCACTAAAACCTGTGCCTTCTTCACACGTAGGTCAAAGCCGATGCCAGGCCGATGCCAAGCCGGAGGTTGGGCGGAGCTGCGCCGGGTGGTGAGGCCGTGGGCTGTTAGAGGTGGGCGCCAGAGGCAAAAGCTCCATGGGGCGGCCCCCCACGGAGAGGGAAATTTAAAAGAGCTACACATAAAAATCGCATCCATTGGAAGCTATTAGAAGCCAGGCTGTTATAAGTAGTAGGAATCGCAGGCCTAGGAAGGTCGGGTGTTGGAAGCGGCAGAAATAGCAGCCCTATGAAGCCGGGCCGTTGGGAACAGTAGGAATCACAGCTTTGCCTAAGCCTAGGCCGATGAGACCAGCACCAAGGGTCTTGTGCAATGATAAAGGGGAGGCGCAATTATTAGGCAATGCAAATCTTTCGCATTGGAAAGGTACAAACTTTCAATATGGGAGGTCATCGACAACCAGTTCACTGTTTTCGAAGGCGGTCTGGGGGCGATTGTCGCAGAAGCGCACTGAAAAAATGCCTCTGGGATTGACGGTACAAACCACATGCTCCTTTTTCGTCTGATCATCTCTGGGGCCAGCCTTGATGCTTTCACCCCCCGCATATGCTTCCTTTGGCGCCACGATGATCAACAGAAGAAGAACAATTATCAGCTCCGAGGATGGTGGCTTCTCATAATTGGCCATGTGATCGATCCCAACCATTCAGACGTTGCCAAAGACAACTACGGATGTTTCGGAGATGCGCGAGGTGACGATTACGACTTTGGTGGACGCAGGGTGAAAACGCGGCAATAGAGGATGCATCCACGACGAGAGTCCGCCACCAAGTCGCTTATGTTGGTGTAAAACCCGCCGCACCCGTTCCCACAGACGACCAACAGCCCATACGCACTAATTATGGCATTTTAGTGAGTTACTGCGCAAGAGGCTGCAACTCCTTATCGAGGTCGGCTTGTATAACAGTGAGGCTATTCAGACCGGGCGACGGTGTCGGTTATACGAGGCTTATTGGAGCAGGCTGAGTTGATGTGACTGATCGCATATTGGAAGGGCACTGGGAGAAAGGGATTGGTCGTCGGGAGGTCCCAGGATTTGGTGGCGGGTACTTGTCTCAAACAGTTTGCTCAGCGTGTATGGCTTGGTTTCAGAAAAAGAGCATTCACGACTACAAAAAAAGAAACCAGAGAATCCAGTTCTGGCATTCCGGCGGCTCATTGGAGTGCATCGGAAGTAGATGCTGGACCGAGTCCAGCATCTGGTGCTTCTATTTCCCTGATTACATCACTTGGACTGGTTTCCCCAACAGCCCACGAACGGGCAGCCACTCAGAGGCGGGCACATATGGCGATCGCAGTAAAAGGGCTTGCATGCCGACTGGGGCAATATATGCATGGCAACTCAGCTGCCAAGGCGCCTTCCAGTTCAACCCTTTCTTTTTTCTTTCTTTTTTAATAAGGCAACTGCGCCGCCCACTTGATTTAGCACCAATTTACTCCCCTCATTACCCTCCCCCTTCTTCTTCTTTCAAGGAAAAAAAAAGTATCATCACGCTCAAATCCGACAAATCTTTTGCCATAGCTGTAGCCTCGCGCAAAAAATGACCCCTTCGCCACCAGAAACCAACCAAGGCTCAACTGTATCGCAGGAACCTCGCAAGGTTAGGAGAATCCGGACACGGGGTGCTCTCGGCGCGTGTGATAGTAAGTCCCAGGGTTGCTTGCTCTCGTCGCCATCCACCGCTAACACGGTAGCAGCATGTCGAATGAGAAAAGTAAAGGTTGGGACTGCTGCTCTTTTCTTTGGATATTCAATCACAGGGTTGCTGACCTTCTTGGCATCAAGTGCGACGGGGAGTCACCCAAGTGCGGATACTGTGATAGCAACGAATGGACTTGCACGTACAACTTCTCAGGCGAACGCCCACCTGAATCTGTGGCGGGTACCAAGCGGCGTCGGTCGCCCCCAGAGCCACCCCGAAACATACCGGCCATGAACAATTTCAAGGCCATCCAGGGTCTGCCCATCTCATGGTGGACCAAGGTCAGCGACGATAACGCGCACCTAACCACTCTCTTCATGATGTTTTGGACTTGGGATAATGCTCTTACTAGAGTTATTCATAAGGAGCTACTGACTGACGACTTGTGCATGAGTCAAGCCCAGCCAAATCCCTCTTTCTGCTCCCGGTTTCTCATAAATGTCCTGTTGGCCATCTCCAGCGTATGCCACTCGCAACGTCTCAGCGATTCTCCATGTGCTGACAACAGCGTGCTCCCGCTAGGTCCTCTATCACGATATGAAAGGATCCCAGGATTCTGTATACCAGAGCTTTGCCTTCATAGAAGAAGCAGGCGTACATCTAAAAAATGAACCACGTGTTCCATCCTTAACGGTGTTACAAGGGATGGCCTTGCTGTGGGTATATGAAGAATCGGTAGGTAACATAAAAGAGGCTGCCGTGTTGCGAGAGCACATGGTTCAGATGTATCGAGAACTGCCAATGTTCCAACCTGAATACAGTCTAAACCTGATTGAGGATCGGAACAGAGCTGAAAAAGTCCAGCGGGCCATTCCATACATGGCCTGGGGATTTTATTGCCTGGACGTGTGAGTATAGGTCTTTGCCCCCTTTGCCTATCGTATCCTAACACGTCGTATCCAAGCAAAATCAGCCTCGTTTCTAGCACCAGAATTCGAATTATGAAGCCTCAACTACCGAAACCTTATGCCGGATATTGGTCTTCAGATGCCTGCCATGATCTGGCGAACAAGTATTGGTTCCCTTATCCGATGGTTGCCCGCCCGCAGCTCTCATATCACGAAAGGAGTGCCAGGTTGGAGTGCGAGTTGGCCGAGCTGTACGAGTCGGCCGAGCTGGCCTGGTTGGCCGAAGAGGCTCTGCATCGGGTAGAGGGAAATTATAACGTGAGTCTTCTCACCAACAGTGGAACTCAAGGTATATACGAACAACTCCTCGAATGGGCCAATTCGTCGCCGCTTGTTTTCGGGGGAAGCAGCAATATGCCTCTTCCAGGGACGGTATTCCTACAGTGAGTTGTCTTTAGTCGCCTCGTCCCCTTCAGGAGCAGTGAGCTAACTGCTTTGAGGCTGTCGGCTGATATGTTGGCGATTAAACTCCTACTGTCGTTTCCAAAAACCTCTCCCTTGACTGGCAACCATCAGATGGTTGCTCACAAGATATTGCTCCACTGTAACAATATCATCTATGCTCTGTGGAACTATCGGTCAGCCTACGGTATGCGCCACGAGTATTGGATGATGCGGGCGTGTTGGGTAGTAACTTCAACATTGATGTCTCATCTCAACTTGTCATCACATTACAACGAAATTTTTCGCACATCGTGCGATATACTACGTGACATGGCCGAATATATCCCCAGCTGTAGAAAGTACCTCGTGCCACAGCTCCAGTCTGAAATTAAGGAATCAGGTGGATCTGTGTTAGCAGAGCAAATACTGGCTATACTGTCCAGCCGCCAGGGGATGCCCGGATTGAGAACTTGAAGTTTTCTAGGGAGCAATAAATCCAAGAACAAGGTAATGGCTGGACAGCAAGGTGCGGTGCTTGGCGGAGACTTTACAAAAGTCGGCACTAACTCAGTGGAAGTCAAGGGGCAGGCGAGGGGCCCAAGAATGATCGGTTCGTCAGGGGGACAGTAGGAGACACGGTTTATTAATAACAATCTAGGGGGTGTCTAATTGAACAAAACAGAGGCAGAAACAGACGGAATCCAGCCCATCCACGTATCGCCATCATGATTGACGCACCTGGCCGCGGCATATGACCTACCGAGGCCGCTGCTCACAAAGTTTATTATACTCAGTCCAGAAATCCCATGCTTGCTGGTACTGAGGCATCTTTGCCTGTAAACACCTCCTCCAAGTGACGCCCGCGCGCGAGATGGCGCGGTTCCAACATATGCCGGAACGTCTCAATGCCACATGCTCCCACCACACGGGAAAGTAGCCGGCGTACTCCCAGCCGACAATGGAAACAAGATTTCCACGTTTGATAACGATGTTGTCCATCGTTAGGCCGCCGTGGGTGAACGTAAACGGCCTGCAGGGAGGCATGAGGGCTCGGACACGGGCCTTGGCCTCCTCGGAGTGGCCCTCCAGCCCCGGGAGCATCTCTTGCCAGATGTCATCATCAGTCTCCAGGGGGCCATGGGGAATCCCGTAGCCAGTTCCCCGCGTCCTGAAGAGGAAACCGTTGTAAAGGGGGTCGCCCCTAAGTCGCATGGCGCGGTCGTTGACTAGGCTCCGGAGTTTCGATATCTCCTCGGCCGTCTGCCGGACGATGCGTCGCCGGGCACGACGACTCAGGTGATACCATGCCTGTGCCAGGGTAACGCCTTCGATAGAGCCGGCGATGCTGTACTGGATTCCGTCGGTGTCAGTCCAGCCACAAAGGCCTGCTGTAACAGGGAGGGTGGTCTTGGACTGGAGCATCTGGAGGTTCTCGATCTCCTTGGAAGGGATGATGTCCACCCGCCCTATGACGCTGAACAAGCCGCCAAGCTGGATCGCGCCCGGGCTCTCGACATTGTAGAAGAGAGTGTTGCGTCTTAGAACGCAACGTGTATAACTGCGGTGTGACCGGCCACAAGCGGAGCAATAAAGTCGTTGGTTTCCGGCGGCAGCCAGGTTGGCCTCGGAGAGAAGGGTCAATTGAGTCACCAGATCCAGATCCATTAGGAAACGATGCCGGTGGGCAGAAAGTAGGAATTAAAGGAGAGAGAAAGTCTTGAGAGGCGGTTTTGGGTTCTTGGAGGAGCAGTTTCGAGGAGTTGCGAGTTGTATAGGTGCTCTAGGGGCTCTATGGGACGGGGGAATTCAACGGAGCAAGCAGGGCCCGACACAGCGGTTATGTAGTGGGACGAACGGGCGAGGCAACTCGGACAAGCTGAAAAGGTCAGGTTTTCCAGGCCTCCTCCCTTCTGGCACATATGACCTGATTGACTAACTAGCTTCATGTTGTGCAACGCGAGAAACTTGGTGGCGACGGCACTAGGCGGTGGTGATTGGGAACAGGACTATTATATTATATTGCACATTACACGTACAGCGTCCCGTACAACCTAAGCGAGACGTCAACCCCGACAGCTTTGACTGGTGCACCCTCCTCCTCGTCACCTGCAGCCTTGTTTTTTCTATCACTCGAGCTGCTGCAGCGATTCCCACCCTCCACCAGCAACGGCCAATCGCCCCCCGCAATCTCTCCCGGTTCCTACAACCTGCATCTCAGGTCAGGATCGCAGGCTTGGCAGCCTCCGCGGCTGGGGCGCGACCGCCGGGGGGGGGGAGGAACAGCGGGAGATAGGTGATGGCCAGAGACATGACTGTTTGCGTGTCGCGCATGGTCAGCGGGTCGGTTGCAGTGAAGAATAGGAAAAAGAAAAGAAGAGCGCAGAACTGGCTGCCCTGCAAGCTGACCGCCAGGTATATTGCCCACACAGGGGGGGTTGATTGGGAGCGGGACAGAGGCAAGAGGGATACTTACTTGACATGCCCACGGAGAAGTAGCCAGGGGTGGTCGAGTTCTTTTGCGATTCCTCGCTCTCACCAAGCCAGCTTTGGACGGAAAACACGACGGCGGCCCTGCGATTCGCAATTAGCACGAGAGAACAAGGGGAAACGAAAAGGGGACAGCCGCGAGCGGGCGGCGGTGGGCGATCAGCGCGATGGGCAATTATCACGGGTGGTTTCACGCACGCATCGCCCGTCCGGGGAGGGGTTGGGGTTGTGCAAACGAGCGAGGCGACGTCGCACATGGCACCATTTGCGCATCATAGCTGCCCCCTCCCGGAATTAAAAAAAAAATCACAACAACCACATCACGTACCATCCGATCAGCTTGTTGCGGGTGAACATGGCTGCCATGGGCAGGGTCGTCGAGATGGTGGACGAGAAGTCGGCGGCATCGCCCTTGGCCTTGGGCTCCTGATACGGGATGACTGCGAGCGGCGAGAGCAGAGGTGGTTAGCTAGGTGTATGGCACGGCATGGCATGGCATAGCATGGCAGGGAATGGAATGGAGTGGTAGGGCGCGTCGCATCGATCGCGGGTGGTGCAAGCAAGCAGAGTGGTAAGCGGTGGGCAGACGGGGATTGGAGATGGCAATTGCGTGGGCGGAGACGGGCTGAAAGCTGGCTGCAGGCCGTGTCGCAGTGCATGAGGGAGGGGGGCGCGAGACTCACTCAGGTCGGGCCGTCGCATGTCCTTGTTGTTGGGCGCCATTGTGCGTGTGCGTTTGGTTTGTTTGTCGAGAAGTTGACAGATGGAGTCAATGTCGCAATTTCGCCCGCTGAGAGACGTCGCCAGGTCCGCCCGTGGCAGCGAACGGCCGCACGGGGCGTCGTCGGTTTGTGGGGAAGCGCTAGGCCGCTTGTGGCCGTGGTGGTGGACCTGCTGACTTACAGAGGGACCTGCACGCAAAGAGCTTGTCTTGACCTGACCTTCGCGAATTGGCCAATGCCAGCCAGGAATCGAGCATCGGGAGTGGGATGGATTATATTTGATTATACGTATCAGGTTTTTCTTTTCTGCCTGTGTTTTCTCTTTGCTCTTGTCGCAAGGACCCCGCTCCTCCTCCTCCTCTTAGAGTCGGTCGATGCACATGGTCATATCGGGCCAAGGTTTGTGTCATGACACCAAGTAAGTCATTCAAGATCGATCATTTTTTTTCTTGTTCGATTCCCTCCCCGCCCTGCCTTTCCAGCTCATCATGAAGGTATTGAGTGGTATCACACATTGACTATGCGAACATCTCCTTTGGTCATCAAATCGTATCCCAAATCCGGGCGGCGCGCGCCCTTTCCGTAGTCCCCCCCCCCCTTTCCAGCCCAGCACATTTGTTCCTGTGCTTTTCCCGCATAACAAAAGAAAAAGAAAGAAGAAGAAAAATAGGTCAGACTAAAATAAAAAAAGATTACACAAAAAAAACGCCAGGAAAATGGAGTCGCATCTCGTCATCACATGTGCGTGTTGCTGCCAATTATTTCCCCTCCTCTTTCTCTTCGCTTCTCCTCCTCCGCTCATTACTCCACTCGGATGATTACCTTCCACTGCAGCGCTCCCGCTTCTCTAATAGCACAAGCCAGGCAGCCGCGCTTTCGTCGGCTGATGATGGCGTTCCACCCATTCTGTGCGCAGATGGCGCGCACCAGGATCTCCAGGTCGGAACCGAACTGGCGCTTCCTGGACTCGAAGTGCATCTGCGCCGCGGCGGGGAAGCTTCCTCGCCGCTGGACAATATTATACTTTGACGTCAGGCGCTCGCGCGTAGGGGACATGGGCGACTCGGGCGCCATGTTGGTGATGCAGTCGATAACGAGCACACGCTCGCTGCCCGCCTTCTGCGTCGGGCGCCTGGCATTGGTCGACACGGCAAGCAGCTCAGAGAGTGGCACATGCTGGCGCCGGAGGAGCTCCGAGACATGCATTACCGTGTAGTTGTAGTACTTGTGCAAAGGATGACCTGCAGCACCCCTCCAGTTAGTAAACAGTCTTACTCAAAATATCAAGCTTATCTTACCAGTCCTGTGCGCGGGCCGGGAGCTCTTCCCGAGCAAGTCAGACCCGGAGACGTCGATCTGCTGGATCGTAGGGCTAGTGGGGGACTTGAGGAACCGGACACCGCGCGATGGCGTGCACGGGTGCGCGGTGACGAAGCTCACGTCGTACGCCAGCGAGATGGAGAATTGCTCCGGGATGCCGTCGTCGGTCGAAATGGAGAAGCTGATGCCGGCGGGGTGGGACAGGAGCTCAGGCCATTTGCCGTTGTCCTGCGCCGCCTTCAGCTTGCCGTTCTGGCTCTTGTTGGCAAAGGGAGCCTTTTGGATCGCGTTTGCCGGGGCGAGAAGCTCCAAGCTCTGGAGTTTGACAGACACAGACGGGGGAGGAGTCTGATAGGTGTTTTCGTGGGGGATGATGAAGTCGGCGGGGAGAACGGAAAACTCGTCCGCGTCTCCAAGAATAGACGACTCCTTTTCAACCCGCTTCTTGGCCCAGAGTCTGGCCTTCTTGCCAAGGTGTGCCATTTCTCCTGTACAAAAGAAAAATTGTTAGCTATCATGGTTCTGTATTCACGTCCAGCCCAGCAGCGGCGCCTTACCTGGCACATCCTCGCACTCGATATTGATCCATCCGTCACCCTTTCCAAGCGGGATGATGTCACTC
The DNA here is from genome assembly GCA_017140755.1 of Calonectria hongkongensis. Taxonomy (NCBI): domain Eukaryota; kingdom Fungi; phylum Ascomycota; class Sordariomycetes; order Hypocreales; family Nectriaceae; genus Calonectria; species Calonectria hongkongensis. The sequence goes on from JAACJA010000052.1 coordinate 28,681, forward strand.
GACACCCATCCCATGCACTCGGCGGATCCCTTTCCAGCAGCGAGCACTCGGCCAACGATGCAAGATGTGCTCCAGAAGCTCTTTCCCGAGTACACAAATCCTCCGGCAAGGTTGGCAACGGGGCCCAGCTTTTCCATAGCTGCAGGGTCGTTTTCCAAAAGCGTGGCCATCAGGAAGTGGTAGAGGCCATCGCCAGGAAGCATGAGGCCGAAAATGTATGATTTAGACAGCCAGCCCGAGGCGTGCAGGACGGCAGCCAGCTTCCTTCGCTGAAGCTGCACCCTGTCGTATGGGCTCTTGGGGCGGTCCCATGATCCAAAGTACGAGTCCTGCTTCTCCCCAGTGGGCAGGGGGGTCGGGGTCGGAGTGGGCAGCGGTGGAGTACCGACCGAGTTGCGCAGGTTTTCGGAGATCAATGCCTCATAGGTGTCGATTCCGGGCCATTGCAGCTTCCTGGCAAAGTGAGTAAGGCCGTTCACCTGGCGCTGCGCCTGACGTCCCTGAAACGTGTAGCTGTGGGTTGCAGGCTTTTCTTCCTGGTGGTGGCGCAAGTTAATCTTGCTCACAAGGGCACCGAGCCATCCAGACCCAGGTGTGGTTGGAGTGGGAGACTTGGCGGGGGATCCCTCCGTCTTGGCGAGATGGATGTTCTCGAGCCAGCTTCGCGCGAGATGCAGGGACCACTTGACCATCTGCGTCGCAGCCCTCTCGAAATGAACGACATCGATGGGCCGGAAGGACTCGACTCCACCATACTCCTCACCTTCGGTAACGGCATCGAGGCGGATGAGGAGCTCGGTCGAAACGAGGATCTGCATCAAAAGCCAATACTTTTCCTCGGCGCGCTCGCTGGTGTGGGCCGCGTCGTGAATAGATGAGGCGTCTTCGAGGTCATCCCCGTCGCGGCCACCCCACAATATCTGGCCCAACCTAATCCGCCACTCAACGTGCGTAAAGTCAAACCAGACGTTAGGGGTTCCGAGACATTTCAGTAGTGCATTGATCTGATTGGCCAAGCTGTAGTGGTCACGCTTGTCAACGACCGCATTAGATGGTCGCATAAAAGTGTGGAAGAGATCCTGGTAGGTTGACACTGACGTCCTTTTGCGGAGGTCGTTGTCCCGGTACAATTCGCCGTTGCGCTTGAGCCTGTCGAGGATTTCCGTTTCGGGGAGGCGACGCAGGTGACCAAGAGGGGAGAGCATGCGCTCACGTGCCTCAATGATGACTTGGGCTTTCTTACCAACGCTGTCGAAGCCGAATTGCTCCTCCTCGAGGGAGTCGCCAACGGAGATTTCGAGAGCTGATTGGTAGCCCATGGTACCCTTTTCAAGGCCCTGCATGCTCAACATGTTGGGACGCTCACGGCAACGGATGAAGAAATGAGCCTTGCGAGACTCTGCCGCCTGCTTCCGGGCAGTAGGATCCCGGTTGGTGTCTCTGGTAAGGTGTGGCCATGCTGTGACGCCGCTCCAGGCGCGGTCTTCAATTTGTGCATGGTCGGTGAGGTCGCGAATCTCCAATGCTTCATCAAAAGGAAATGCAACGCTGGGGTGAGGAGCTCCGGAGCAATGGCCCTCGCTGCGGGCGAAGTACTGGGGTGCTCCGGAGAAGAGCTTCTCAATCTCTGCCTCAGTGAGAGTAGCCATGATTCTCTCGAGCTTGAGGACGGGTTTTGCGGAAGTGGCAGATGGAGGAAGAAGGGGAGGGAGGGGAGAAGTAGGAGAAACCACCTCCGTGCCCGGGGTGGGGGGAGGAGGAGGGAGTGGCTTGTTCTGATCTGGTGGTGAACGCGGGGAAGGGAGAGGTCGTGGCCGTGACGGCGAATGAGGGAGTGGGTCCTGGAAACGGACGGTTCGTTCGGGAGCAGCGCCGCGGTGTGGAGGAGATTGCGGGGGAGAGATTGGGAGGACCTAGAAGGGCGGGAGAAAGGGCCTCGCATTAGCTGATGACGAATTGAAGGAGGAGAGAGGGTGGAATTGAGATGGGAAGAAAAAGAAAAAATGGAAAGGGAAAAAAAAAGAGGGATCGGCCAAATCAGATCACAATTGAGAATTGATTGGGAGGGGCAGAAGCAGGGCCGAAGCAAGCTTGCTATAGTAGTGGACTCGACGCAGTCGCAAGTCCGAAGGGGATGGGGATTGCGCCGCGACCACCGAGCTTAGCTTAGCTGCGCATGACGGATGACCTGAGAAGTGTGCAAGGAGCAGCGGCGGCAACGACATGCAGCGGGATCATCTGGCACGCGACACGACGGCACCACCACTACGTCGGCCGGTTCAAGGCCGCACCGCACCACAGTCCACCAGGCCACACCACACAGGACAAGCCCGCCTCGGCTGAGGAGGAGCCTCAGTGGCCTGATGCGCCGGGAGCTGGCCACTGCACCTCCATTCAGGACCCTGACCAAAAGCCAATTTGGACCTGTCATAGGCTGTGCGCACTGCCGCTGCCCTCTCAATTGAGTTATCGTCAGACCGTCCCTTTTTCGCATTCCTGTAGTCTTTTTTTTTTCCTCACACATGCATACGCCGGTTTCACTTTGTTTTCGGTTTTTTTTTACTTACACAGTCTCCTGGGCTTACCCGCCCCAACGGTTGTTGATCCTCGGGAGTCTCGGCCTCGCTGCGTGGCGGGACGCCACCACGGTCCTTGACTCGTTTTTTGGCTCGTGAGAAGAGACTCTGAAGGCGGAACTCCGGTTTCGAAAAGAGGCCGCTGTTGCCCCCTGGCGCTGAGACCGATCCCGTTGTCGACGAGTCACCGGTGACCCCTGACGACGACACGGTCGGCGTTGGTTCATCGCAGTGCTGCTGAGTCGGAGTTGTCGCACTGGTGCTGAAGTGGATGCAGGCTGCTTCGTCCCCTTCCTCGTCCTCTTCCAGAAGCGTGGCGTCCAACCGCTGCTCGAGCTGGTCCCGCGAGTGTTCACGCAGCGACGGCGATAGTCGCTCAATTGTATTCTCAAATGTCGACTTTGACTTTTTGTGGCCGCTCGGCCGTTTTGGAATCTCGGCCACCGACTTTGACTTCTTGTGGCCTGTCGGCCGGGATTTGGTGAGAGGCATCATGCAACGCTGCTAATAATCCACCAACGGTTGCGTTGCGACTCCGACTGCGACGAGCATCGGCGGCAATCCAGAAGCGACTCGTCTGTGTGCGTGTGCGTGCTTTTGCCCTGTGTCCGTGTACGTATGTGTCGACCGTGTAGTTGTGCGTTGGGCTCAATCTCGGGATGTGCTTGATTGATGTGGTGCAGTAGAGGTGAGGCGATCTTGGGCCGACACAACAAAAGAAGGAAAGAAAAGAAAAAGAAGGCAAATTATGCTTCGGTCTTTTCCAAGCAGAATATTTTCTACCTCGAATCGTCAGCCTAAAGGATAAAAAAAAGTTGCTTTGTCCTCTTTTGTCGTATTATTCGCCCGAGATTTGTTCCAATGCGCTTGGTGACATGAACGGGGAATTGCTGGGTCGGTGAGGCAAGAATAGAACCGTGCTTTCAAGGATGAAGGTTGCAGCTCGACTCGACCCCATACACGGACAGTCGGTAAGGGAAATCCAAACCAGGGGGGGGGGAAAACGAACCCAAGAAAAGGCGATTGATGAAACAATGAATAAACAGAACAGGGACAGCGATGGTTACCGGGGTTGAGAAACGAGAGACGGTTCAAAGTCTAACCATACCGTCAACCACAAGTGAACCAACATCAAGCGAGAAGAGGGATCAGCTCACATACTTACATTGCCCAACATATATGCCATCAGGGAAGCCTGTCTGTCGGCCGTCTCAGGTTGCCGTCGATGAGGACAAATCCGACGCAGCAAATCCCACAGAATCCCCGTCTTTTGTGCTCCGTTGGTCTCGCACTTCTCGCGCAACGACCCCACGCACGCCGTTACACGACAGTAGACGGCCGGATACTGCGGAGGTCCTGGGCTGTTTGGTAAAATGACCGATCGTCGCTCTCGTGTCTCCCCAGGGAATTCGAACTCTCTCTCGTTGCTTGTCGTCGTCTTGGTTTGCGCTCCGAAATTTCGCCAAGAAAAGCAGCCGTTCGGCGTTCCGCAGCTCGTCTCGCGGGCGTCCGCAATGCCGCCTTGCGAATGCTTATATATCTAATCCCCCCCAGGTAATTTCTGCAGCCGCGCGCCCCCTCCCCTCCTTCGTTTTGCCCCTTCCAATCCACAAATTCCCATGTCGTGTCAGTCAGCCTCCAATCGAGATGGCTCGGGCAGGGACTTGCGCTCGACCAGTGCGTGAGGTGGCTTGCTCGTGGTGCGTGGGCCTCCATCGCAAAAGTGGAGGGCACCGTGCAGCAGCAACGACACACGCGAAAAAAGGACGCCGCTGCACCATCACCAAGGCGGCCGATGCGTTTCGAAACCTCCGCCAGCAGCCTAACGAGCCCACCGCCCTTCAGAACTTGAGCTATCACCAAGAATCCCGTCCTTAGCGGTTCCATCCCCTCCCTGGCCGCGAACCGGTAGCGGCGCTCGGGTGATCAGCGCCCTAACGCACTCTTCCACGCAGCAGAAAACTTGGCTTGAAGTCCGGTTTCTTTTTCTACCAGGTCTAAAGGGCCTCTAAGAGAGCCTCTAGAGCACCAGAGAGGGTCCAAAGGAAACTCCTCTGGCGGCACTGCCGTCGGGTGCTGCATAAACCAGCTCCCGATCCCGACCCTTCTGGGCCCCGACTTGTGGCGTCCTGCTAGCCCACACAAGGACCCATTTTCGTCAAGTGTTTTGAGGTTGCATGTTTGGCACAGCATCTGTTTGCTAAAATTCCCGATTTCGTACTTGCTTGCTACATCTTTGCTTCTTCCTTGCATCCCTACCGATTTCCTGCTTCGTCCCTGAAAGAGCAACGAGATCCCTACCACTCGCGTGAATCCTCCTCGCCTGGGCTCCACAGTCTCCATGCCGCTACCCCTGGCCCTTCGTACTCCGCCCTTGGCTGACCATGCTCGATTTGTCCTCATTACGACCCCTTATGAAACAGCGGCCTCACCCGGTTGCAGCCGTTCTGCCCCATCGAAAGTTCGAAACACGCGGTAGCGTCTTGGCGCTAGCCTCTTCTCGGCTCAGGTCGCTCCTGGGGATTGCTGTATCTGGTGGCATGGCACTTGATACCCTGAAAAAAGATATGTAGAAACTGCACCCAGGGGTATGGGCGGGTATGGGTACTGTCCGATCGAAAAGAGGCGCAAACTCCAGCCCGGTGCCCTTGCTCTTTGTACGCCTCCCACTCCGGCTAACCGCGATGACTGCCGCCGCCGCGTGCTGCACTGCAGCAGCTGCTGCTGCGCGAAACTGTCGTCCATCTTCAAAACACAGGTCGCTAGTTGGTGGCAGCTCGTCCCAAATCGCCCTGCCATCTCGTTGCCGCCAATGGTGAATGCAAAAAAGAAAAACCCAGTCCAACCTCCCCAGTTGATCCGAACATCACCGCTTCTCGCTCCCTGATCCTTTCCCAGTATCTTGGCCAATCGTATCTATCATCGTTCTCGTTACCCCAGTTAGAGCTGACGGCGTGGGTCTGCCCTGAAGGAAAAAAAAGGATCGAGGGATGGGTAGGACAGCGTCAAGCTGGCCTCAGGCTGGGGGCGTATCATGCACCACCACAAGCAGGTACTTTGGGTCCGGTACGATGACGAGCTCTTGTTTGCGCGTTCGTAGCCGAAGAAGCTTCACCTCATCCTATCACGCGCGTCAGAAATCGCTCGTGGTCCACAGTTGTAGTGGAGGGCAGGGAAACCCACCTCGGTGTCCAGCTCTTGGACAAAACTACCGGAGTTGTTGACGAAGTTCCAAACCATTCCCGCAAATTGTTCCACACCCTTTGTTTCCAATTCCTCTGGTGCGGGGGCATCGCTCGAAAAGGACGTCGCCGTCGCTGCGGTTCGCGTTTTCGACGTCTGGAGGGCTTCAACTTCTCCGCTTGTCTTGAGAATAGATCCGGTCGCTCGATCGATGACGATGCTGGCCTTTACGCCCGGTTTCTTGGACAGGCGACCCAACTTCTCATCAAGGGGGTCTTGGCCGTTTGCCTATCCATAATTAGAAGATGCTCCGCCGATGTTTGTTTCTGATGCGGCGTACCAGCGACGTGTCGGCCATTTTCGGGGCGCACTGAAGGGATCGGCGAAAATCCTGCTCGCTAGAGGGAATTAATGGTCCGGTCGGTTAAGTCGTCTTGGGTATCACGACAGCGTAGCGTGTTTGAGAGTGCTGTTGTTGCGATGGCCGCCGTCTCCTTGCCTCGTATGTAGAGAGCTCCCATGATCCATCCCAGCCGCGGGGCCGCAAGCCAAAGTTTTGCCGCCCGTCACCGCCAAAATTTCGCGCCCCACCCAAAGCCCATGTAGGAAATCTTCAATCAACGGCAGTGGAAGAGTTGGATACACAAACGTCCAGCGAGCATTCGTAAAGCAGCCATAATCCTGTGATATCCAATCAAATAAATCGCAATTTCCCCAGGTTTCTGTCAGCCTAGATCGTCACAATGGGTTCCAGCAACAAGAAGAAGAAGGAGAAGCAGAAGGACTTCCAGGTAGGTGTCTGATCTTGCTGGACATTGAGACGTTGTCGGTCTCACCAAAGAACTAGAAACCGAAGTTCAAGGTCGGCAAGGCCAAAGCAAAGGCCTCCAACTTCACAGATACTAGCTTCAAGTCAAAAGGTGAGCCAAAGCTGTGCGCGCAATCGTCCAAGCGCTGTATTGACCTCCCATGTAGCAATTGTTATGGGCAATCAGTCACTATCGACAACAGCCCCAGATGTCGTCCAACAATTCAAGCACAGCTTATCGCTTGCCTCATCTTCAAAATCAGACAAGCAGCGAAGAGAGGCTCTGGCATATCTCACCAGCCAGCTCTCATCAGAACCCCCTGTAAACCCAGTGGGGACCCATGCAGTTCTCTCCAAGCTGCTTCCCCTAATATCAGACAGCTCGACGCCTGTGAGGAGCCAATTGTTGAAACTTTTCAGAGCCCTCCCGCCTCAGGAAGTGAGGCACAGCACCGAACAAGCGACCATGTTCATCCGGGCCGGCATGACCCATCTGTCAGCCGACATCAGCAACGACTCTCTTGGAGTGCTAGAGTGGCTTCTCGATGTTGCGGATGATGATCTGGTCACTTGTCCAGGTGGCTGGGTCAAAACGTTGAACAGCTTCTTTGCCCTCATGGGCTGGCAGCTGTCCACTTCGAAATCAGGGTGGTCCTCTGGGACCAAGTCAGGCTTGCGTGCGAAGGATGCCGCGACATACGCCCGGCAGATTACCATATTGACCAAGTTTCTTGAAGCTGGTCTTCACCCCGAAACTGAAATCCCGGAGAGCGAGTCGGAAAATTGGGACAGCATGTATCGGATCCCACGGGATTCGAACGCGTTCGAGTATATCAACTTATACGGCGATCGTCGTGATGAAGAAGGCGAGATGTACCCCAGCCGAGAAGCCAGACAGCGAGTTTTCGAGCGCAGGTTTCTTGAGGCAATGGTGAAGGGTGTCGACCAAGCAAAAAAGGAGGGCGGCCCCACGGGAAGAGCCGCTGCGATTTTAGACAAGGCGTTGCAAGACGGGATGGAAGGCTACGAAAGCTCCACAGCGATGGATACTCAAGACCTGCTTGGCCTTTGGTAAATATAGAGTAGCAAGGTTTGAAATACCTGATAGATACCCACTTATAATCCGATACAGATGGTCATTCCCAAACTCCCAGAGATTTTGTGCAAAGAGGGAGCGGTGCCGCGTTTTGCCATTGCGGGCTTAACGTGATCAAATCGCACAAACTTCGGGTAGGGCCTATTCAATGGGCCGCTCGGTGAGGATGTCGGTTTCACAGCACCCACTCTCCAATCGCTCAACACCACAACCCTAGTGACCTAGAATCACGATACCCAGTTGTTTAGAATTGGAGAAAGGAAACTCGGTCAAGTTCTTGGGGGGAAGGCTATCGGGTTCTAGCCTTTCGCACAGCTCTCACGTCCATCCAAACGGAGCAGTGTACTTGTAGGGGGGGGGGGCACAGCTTCAGCGGTGGACAGCCACAATTGCTGCCCGGAGGCAATCTTGGCAAAGGTGCTCCAAGCTGAATCACCTGTGCGTCCGTTTGTCCTCGCAGTTACCGCAGTTGTTGGCACAGCTTTCACCGTATTCCATTGCTTCCTCCTGCCGTGCGAACCCAGATCGACTCGGGCCGTAACACATCTGTCCATTGGCGAAATTAATGTCCTGAATACGATGGCAAGCTTTGGCGGTCCTGGCAGCGGACGCCAACTGTCAAACATGCAGGGTATTCACGCAGCCACCAGGAACAAGCTGCAGTGAGAGCCAGTGAAAGCGCCCCTAAGGTGGTGGCTTAGGCCCTGCTTTCCTCATGCACCATTATAAAAACATCCTCCGCCTTCTCCTTCCTTCTTTCTTTTTCCGCCTCGCATCCTCCTCGTCTTCACTCCGGTGAGCCTCGTTCCAGCACAACATTCACCAGATCAAATCAGGGGAGCAGCGTTGAGTTGTGACCTCTGGCTTGACTGGACCTTTTGTGACCAAGGTATATTCTTTTATCACATTGCTCCCCTTTCTGCCCTATCAACGCAACTTTCTCCTGTCCGCTGCACGCTTTTGCCCCTTTCATGCCCAACCCTTCCTCATTTTCTCCCCCGTTCCACCTCCAAGCACACTGTTCTCGCGCTCGTTCCTCCTGAGTTTGCAAGGAATTGTTGGTTCAGCTTGCTAACAGTCGTTCTCCTAAAGACCGATCTCGACGCCGTTGTTTCTCCCCAATGCAACTAGTTTTTGTGTACAAAGCTGTGAGTACCGCGAGGCCTTTTCCCCTCTGCTTTTTCACCATTACTTGTCCTTCTCCCCACCCTGCCTAGCATACCCCAGTCTAAACCATTGTTCTTAGCTAACCCTTCAGTGACTTTGCAAACATGAACGACTTGTCCACCCTCTCTCGGGCTCTCCCCGAAACGCCCAGCGCTCCGGCAACCAACGGTGAAGCGAATGGAAACATCGACTCCGCTTCCCCTGAAGGCCAAGGTCCTGATTCCAAGTGGGCAAAGCCGCAGGCCTTTGACTACACGGCTACGGCGGGTAACAACCCCGATCAGCCCTGGGGCTCCAATGCCCGTACTTATGAATGGAACGATGAGTACGGTGAAGTCGGGCCCAAATACCCAGAGCTAGAGCTTGAGCTTTTCGGAGACCCATCGACTCGACATGAGCGAATAGGCCTCGACTTTTCCAAGTAAGTTTGACCAATTCTCCAAGTTATGGCCCAAACTAATATTCCAAAGAATCGACAGCATCGACGTCACGCAGGAGGGGCCAGTGAAAATTGACCCTGTCCGCACTTTCAAGGACTCTGGTCTCCACCCTGCCATGTTGGAGAATGTTGAACTTTGTGGATATGACTGCCCAACCCCCATTCAGAAGTTCACCATCCCTTCCATCCTCCAGGGTCACGATGTCATTGGCATCGCTCAAACCGGTAAGCTTCTTCTCAACTCTATTTCAATCTACTTCCTCTCACAATTCATCTAGGCTCAGGGAAAACGGCAGCCTACCTCATTCCCATTTTGAGCAAACTCATGGGGAAGGCCAAAAAGCTTGCTGCACCCCGTCCAAACCCTACAACTTTTGTTGAGGGGCAAGACGAGGTTACGGCAGAGCCCCTGGTTCTCATCGTCGTTCCCACTCGTGAGTTGGCTGTGCAAATCTTCAACGAAGCCCGGAAATTTTGTTACCGGACTATGCTTCGTCCTTGCGTTGTTTATGGTGGAGTCCCCATTCGCCAGCAAGTGTCGCTTCTCTCCAAGGGATGCGACGTCTTGGTCGGTACACCCGGTCGACTCGTTGACTTTATCCAGCGTCCCAGGCTTCTTACTCTCCGCCGGCTTCGGTACACCGTCATCGATGAAGCCGATGAGATGCTTGATCAAGATTGGGGCGAGGATCTAGAAAAGATTCTTTCGGGAGGAGGTAAGACAATTTTCCCCAGAATGCAAATGCATGCTGACCAGAATCCTCCAGAACAAGATGAAGGAAACGTCAAGTTTGGTCTTTTCTCGGCCACGTTTCCCAAGTCTGCGCGGGACCTTGCCAAACAATATCTCGCGTCCTCTCATGTCCGTTTCCGTGTTGGCCGAGCTGGAAGCACCACGGCAAACATTCAGCAGATTGTTGTTCAAGCTGACCGTAATGAGAAGCGTAATGTGCTTCTTGGTCTCTTGGCTGAAATGCATAGTGTGCGCACCATTATTTTTGTCAACAGTCGCCAAGAAGCTGACAATCTCGATGACTTCTTGTTCAACATGGGTCTCCCTGTCACATCCATCCACAGCGATCGGACCCAAGCAGAACGCGAAGCTGCCATGCGTAGCTTCCGTGCTGGATTGGCCCCAATTCTGATTGCAACGGGTGTTACTGCACGAGGAATCGATGTCCAGAACGTGATGCATGTGATCAATTACGATTTGCCATCGATAGAGCATGGTGGCATTGAAGAATATACGCATCGAATTGGTAAGACACATTTTGGTATTTCCAGTTAACGATATTAATTGTGTTCTCCAGGACGAACCGGTCGAATTGGCCACCGCGGGATTGCCACCTCGTTGTTCTCTGAGGAACGAGATGAGGCTATGGGAAGTGTGCTGACGCGCACTTTGCTGGAGACCAACCAAGAGGTCCCCGATTTCCTGCAGCATTACATCCCGGAAGGTGAGGCCCGTGAGAAGCTTAAGTTTGAGGCAGACTCCGATTTTGATCCGGAGGAGGATGGTGCTGCTGCCGGAGGCGAAAGTGGTTGGGGGGCAGAAGATGGCGGAGACGACACCGCCGATGCCAGCAGTTGGGGTGGCGGCAATGAGGCTGCTACAAATGGCGAGTCTTCAGCTCAAGGCGCAATTTCCGGAGGTGGCAGTTCGGGCGATGGCTGGGGTGCTTCGGCTGCCCCAGCTCCTCCCGCTGCCGCCGACGACTGGTAAGAATTTCGACGCCTTTAGCAGGTCAAATGGATCAACCGGCTCGGTTAGTTTTTTTTCCATCACCCTATAGTATGTGAGGTACGATTTGAAGGTGATCAGTTCTACAAGGTAGCATTTCAATTCGCAATGACACATCGCAGTTAACAAATACTATCCCTCTCTAGAGTGGAAAAATGACGACACTGGGGTTGAAATTCAGCAGACATGTACGCGCTCTTTTTTAACCTAATAATGGAAGCATTGCCCAAACACGATGGAACTTGAGGTGAGATTTGACAAAGGACGCAATTCGTAGAGTAGCAGGCAGCTCATTACAAGAGTCTAATTATCCAGGCACCGAAACCAGCAGTGTCAGAACGGTAAGAGACCTGCTGTCAAGACATTGACTCACGGCCTAGATAACAAAGATGTACAAATCTGAACTTTTGGCATTAATACTTTTTCTATTTCGCTCTTTTAAAATTACATCTGCTTAATCATCTTGCCCAAACCCTTAATCTTGCGGCCAATACCACCATAACCGACTTCCACAACGCCCTGAGTGAAGGCCCAGCTGTTGTTCTGGTTGGCAACGGGGTACTGCACGGGAGGGGGGATGGCGGTGCGAATACCAAGCCAGCCAAAGCGGTCCTCGCAAATGGCCTTGGTGTTGCAAAGGCCTCGCAGACCTTCCTCGCCAGCAAAGCGGCCGTAACCAGAGCCACCGGCACCGCCAAAGGGCAGTTGAACAGCGTAATAAGCGGCAAAGTCATTTACGGCAACCATACCAGCGCGGACACCACGCACGATGGGCTGGAGGTTGGGGTCGCGTTCCGAACCGTGGACAGAAGCGCCGAGGCCAAAGTTGGGAGCGTTGGCAATGGCAAGAATATCGGCAGGAGAAGAGGACTTGGCGCGCAACAGAGTGAGAACAGGAGCAAAGCATTCATGCTGAGCGATGCCCATATCAGGAGTGACGTCAACGATAAGCGTGGGCTGGAAGTAGTGGCCCTGAGGATAGTCGGGATGGTTGTATCGCTTACCACCAGCGAGGAGGCGGGCTCCCTGGGAGACGGCCTCGGCGATGAGCTTCTCAAGGCGGTCAAAGGAAGCATCCGAGATCATAGCACCAACATCAGCGTGCGGGCCAAGACGGAGGGCCTTCACACGGGGCTCGAGAAGCTCCACAAGCTTGTCATGGATAGCAGAAGGGGCAATAACACGCTCGATACCAATGCAATTCTGGCCAGCAGCCTGGAAAGTACCACGGAGAATGACCTCAGTAATTCGCTTCAAGTCGCCAGCCGCAGAGTCAAGAATGATGAAGGGGTCCTTTCCACCTAGCTCGGCGACAACAGGGGTCAAGCTCTTGGCAGCGCTAGCAGCGACGTGGTGGGCGACAGATTGAGAGCCAATGAAGGTGATGTGGCTGATTCTAGGGTGGCAAGTCAAGTAGTTGGCAGTCTGGGGCCAGCAGACAATGGTCTGGATGAGCTGGGGATCAAATCCGTGAGCGACAAGAGCTCCACGGGCGATGCTGGCAAAATACTGGCTTGACCAAGCAGTCTGCTCCGAGACCTTGACGAGGATACCGTTACCAGAGAAGAGGGCGCTGATGATGGGGCCAATCATGTTGTGGAAAGGATAGTTCCAGCTCACAAGAGCGGCGACAACACCGAGAGGTTCGTAGTGGACCGTGTTGCGCTTGTACATCATGAGCAGGTTGGTAGGGCGGCGCGAGGGACGCAAGGCCTTCTCGCCGTGGGCAAGCGTCCACTGGATCTTCTCGACGGTGACGAGAATCTCACCAAGTTGGGCATCGACCATGGTCTTTCCACTGTCGAGGCCAGCGATCCTGCAAATTTCCTCGGCATTGTCAAGGACATACTGCATCAGAGAGCGTAGGACAGCCTTGCGTTGTTCAAAGGTGGTCTCAGCCCATGCCTTTTGGGCAGTGGCGGCAGCTTCAACGGCGCGGTCGATGGCGGCGGGCGTCGAGGGGTTCACGAGGCCGAGGAACTGGCCAGTAGCGGGAGCATAGCATTGGATGGCCGAGCTGCCGGGAACTTTGATGGAGGTGGTCTCGACGTTGGTCGTGGTCTCTGGGAGCTTGGGAGGTGGAACCGAGTATCGGCGGGGGATAGCACCAACAGTGGCCTTGGCAGCTCTGTTGGCAATGGCAATCAAGCCAAAGGAGAGGGCGACGGCAACCCAGGTGGCGGCGAAGGAGAAGGCCTGCTGGCTACACAAGGAAGGGAAAGGTTAGCTGGTTGAGGAGGCAGCAAAAGGGCCATCTGCAAAGGACGTACGATACACCAAGCTTGGTGGTGGCATAAGTGCTCGCCTCGCGCCAAGCCCAGAGGACCATGGGCTCGGGAACGTCCATTCTGGCGGGTTAATGAGAGCTGTAAGGAGGCAATTGACAGGAGGGAATCCGGAGAATGGGCCTGCTCGCCCTGTTTTGTAGTCGAGCCGACTCGTCGCAGTTGATGCTGAAGGTCGGAAGTTGACATAGGGCGGTGGAGGGGAGCTCTAATGAATGGCGTGTGTGGGGCCGGTATATTCCCCTGCCCGGGTTGGCAAGTCCCGTTGTCGTATTCGTATGTCCAGCAGCCCGACCCCCACCCAGCAATCGGTATGCACACTACGAGAAACGGCTCTGCATTGGTTTAAATGGAGATGAAATCCGTCTAGATGCTGGGTATATGGTCTTTCTAACCGTCACGAATACTCTCGATCCGAATTGGTCACAACAAGGGGATAAAAAATTAGAGAGAAATAAATAAATAAATAAAATTAGCTTGGCCAAATCCAGATGTCAAGCTTACCCACGACATCGTGTAGTATGAGTGCAGGGGTTCATTTCAAGGGGAGTAGTCGCGTGCGGCACGCTCCATCCTAATCGTACCACCCCTGACCCAATGGACTGGTCCGATCCACCTTTCCCGGCTGGGCCTCTCTCCCACAGTTGGTGGCTCCATGCTCGAATTCGGAGGGAGGCCCATCGTCATCGCCAGGTTTGGTCCATTCTGTTCATAAAAAAAAACCACAAAAGAAAGAAAGAAAAAGACCATTGTGATTTGCACGAGTTCCGTGAAAGGCGACCTCATCATAGAGAAAGAATAAGGTCCATAGTTTAGAAATAGAAACACAAGAAAGAAAGAAAAAAAAAAACCCCTTCCTAATTTACATAGAAATGCTCAAATATCTGAGTGGCAATGGGGAACCCAAGCTGGACGTTGATAAATGCCCCCCAACGCGCGTCCATAAAGCTGGTCATGGTGACACACCGAGTAAACATGGCACCCGCAGACTTTTCCTCAAGGTACAAAGGAGATGCCTCGACCCCCTGAGCAACTTGCTCGCCGAGCACCTGGCGGATATCCTCAATCTTGGCACCCTGTAGCTGCACCGCGTTCGCAGTCGCCCCGTTTGGCAGGATGAGCTCCCGCACGTCATTGTTCACCTCCAATTGTGCATCAAACAGAAGCATGGCGAGGCGCTCAACTTTATTAGGCATGACATCTATTCTCATAGTGCACCGCAAGTTCTCCATATCTCTATCGCACACGAAGCGCATCGAAACCCAAGATGCATCGCCCTCTGAGGATTGATCTCGCTCAATCGCGCCGCGCATATACTCGGGGAACAAGTCCAAGTCAGCGATATCTGCACCCAAAAACAGACCAGGGCGGATAACAAATCGTCTCTCGGTTGTTGGTGCACTTGGTCGCTGCTCGATGCCTTGGGCACCGTGGTGGTTTTCGTTATTTTCGTTCTCTCTATCCGCCTGGGCGGTCTGGTCATTTCTATCGAGTTGATTATCTTGGCCGTTCTGGCTATGCTGGTCGTCTCGTTCGTCCCGAGGGGTGTTGCTCGAAGCCAGACCTGACGATTCAGGTTGTTGGTCAAAAGCTAAGGGAGTTTCTGGTGCTGGTGCTGGCTCTGGTCCCAGCACCGGCATCAATTCATCTCCGTTTTGCAAAGCGTCTGGAATAAGTTCATTAGCAACCCACAAATCACATCCAAGACAAGTGACACACGACGAGGTTTGAGCGCAGTCCCACCGGAGGAGCCTGCCATGGCCAACGATCAACGTGGACTCCAAGTTTCGTATTAATGCTAGTCGCCAGAGGGAGGTGACAGAGTACATCCAAGGATGGGCGTACCGGTTTGTCACCCAGACACCACGCCGACCACGTAAGAAAAATAATAATAAATAAGAATCTTATGAACAGATGGAAATAGTAGGGGAAGGCGAGGAATAAGCCAACGAGGCCGCCAGATAAACAAAAGAGCGAGCGGGGGTTGTGTTACGCTCAGCAGCGGGGTAGGGAGTGCTGGTGAAAAAAAGCAATGCAGCTCACTGCTCCCGCATATCAGATCCATCGAATTATGCATGTACCTGCGCTGCGACTGCGTTTGGCCGGAGCGCTACTGCGAAATTCGACAATGCCACTCAATCTTGAGTCGCCTCCCTTTGAGAGGGACTGCTAAGTTTACAGGGGGTGCCAAAGATTTCGCCCCAGTCCTATATTTTCTACCCTTTCAAATATGAATTAATAAATTCTAAAATAACATGATACTATACCATGTTATTTTAAAATCTGTAGTGCTTTATTTATTTTTTTCGTCATAGTATAAAACCTCAATATACTTGAGAATTATGGTGTGATTTCCAAGACCGGAAAGAATTCTTGTAATCCCCGGAACTGGTGGTAAAAAAATGGGCGCAGGGGAGTTGCTTCGTGAACATCAATGGTCGACCAGGATATGTGGGAATGTGCACGTCGTCCCCCTGTCCATCGCGATCTATTACCATGCCTCCACGCTGTCCGAAGTAGAAAAAGCAAGGCAAAGACAAATACTTCGGCTTTTGAAATAGAATTCGTTCTCAGGGTTGTGGAGTCCGTCTTGTGGAAGGCTGCAGCTGCAAACTGCGGGTGAATTTAGCAACAATTTTATGAAAGAAGAATAAATAAATAAATAAATCTACACATAATATTTATTTAGTTATTTCACATAATACATTTATTTATGGAGAAATATTGCATGCTGTCAATTCCGGGAAGAAAGTAGGGGGCGGGCAAATTTTCGAGCGCTGTCTTGCATTTTCGGCATTCACAATCACACAGAGGGCAGTGAGATCGATGGGATTAACTTAGTACCATTTTCTGGGAATACATGTAAAAAAAAAATGAGATTGCCACCAAGGGGAAAAAATATTTCCCCGTGGACGCATGGGGTCAGCCTTGATGGTTTGTATTCGGCACCGGGGACCTGGATGAGCCACCGAAAAATGTCACATTCATCAATGACTTGCAGAAATGCGTAGGCAAGCAATATCCAGAATTTGAAAAAGCTAAAGATTGCGTGCCTCAATCAATAAGGTGTGGCTTTGCAGAACCAATCTCCGTTGTATGTCCCGGCAGTGTGGCAAGTTGACTATTGGTTTGCAAAATGGCACTGGCAGAACTAGCGTATGGCATCAACAGAAACTGATGTTTTTGCCCATAATCAATCACCACTATTTGCCCACAGATTACTAAAATAGGTTGAAATATCCCGACCTACTTACTGGATTATGACATATTTTGGTCAGGGCACAAGGTCGCCACTATTGTCAGTTTGCCTTGGCCGGGGAAACCACAGTCACCGCCCTCGTTACTCACCGTAGTGCAGCCACAATGGTCACCGAAACCCATGTTAATATATCAAACAAACAATAATGAATGAGCTTATGGACCAGAAAGGTTTACTTCCAGAAGTAATATTTCATGGTAGAGTTATCCTGGTCATCATTGCGCCCTCGTGAGCCCATTTCGACTTCGCTAGAACAAAACCGATGCTACCTTGTTTGCACATGGCCAAAGTAAAGCAGACCCTGTTGGGTTCAGAATCATTATATAAAGATCTCATGCAGATTACTTCCTTCCATGTGTCACTTCATCTTCTCGACATTCTCTCGCTCACACTTATCTACGCACTTAGCTACACACTTAGCTGCACACTTACAAATCCAGTTAAGCACGGGAAGCCTCATACATTTTTCCTGTTTCAAACTTGACACCATGGACTCATCTTCCGCGGAGCCCAACGTCGACTTCGATGAAGTCAGCCTCTTTGGCACACCACCCCCACAAGAACCCCGGGGCATCACGCTGATACTTCCTCAGCCTTCAAATCCTCAGCCCCAACCAACCGAGGAACCATCCCCGGTTCTCGAGCGAAACGAGGCAGTGGATGACGTGTTTATGGGAGTGCCAGATCTTGGGTTTGACGTAGAATCATTTCTGTCAGAACCCCTGCCGACTCCCCCAGTCTCGCCTTGGGAGCTCTTCAATGCCGATTTGGGGCATTCCGACCCTTTGCTGGGGCTTTTCCAGCCTAAGGCTCAACTTGAGGCTCAACCTGAGGCCCAGCCCCAGATGGCCACCACAGAGCCTGCCATGCCGGTCGAGGCCCCAGCTGTGTTGCCTCCAGCTGAGGCCCAAGAGGCGCAGGGGCAGGGCTCCGTTCAACCTCGTCCTCCTCCACCTCGCAGGAGGTGCGTGCCTCACTCTTGCGACCGCTGCAGACGTCGCAAGCAAAAGTGCGAGAGGGATGGTAACGGGCCTTGCAAGAGTTGTGCCAAGGCCGATGAACGATGCACCCGGGATACTCCGGACGCCAGGGAAAACAGCACGGTCATCGAAGCCTTCCACCAGCGGGTTCGAGAGTACCGCGGTGCGTGCTCTGATGGTTCGTCCTTGGCTACCATGGCCAAAGCCTTGACGAGGGTGGAAGGCGGTTCCGGAACCGCCAACCAGGTTGTTAGATATTTGGCGGATCCTCGAAACGACGACGCCAAGTACCTGGCAGGGCGTTTGCGTTCCGCAGCCGAGTTGATGCTGGGGCTAAAGGAGCCGGCCCTGATCCCGCTCGCAAACATCATGCCTGTCACGCAGGTGAATCTTCAAACGTTCACTAAACCCAAGCTGAGGAAACACCTAAGCGATTTTGAAAAGGCTGCCAGGATCAAACTAGCGAACCTGCGCAAGGGGCTCATCGCATTGATGCTACCGGCATCTCTTTGGCCCCAGGCCCGATTAAACGACAGAGATTTTCTGTTCGCCTGTGTGGATGTCGGTAACATTAACGGCATCATGGCCTGGGGCGGGCTAAACGATTGGCCCAAACAGATTGTGGCCACCCAATAGCCTGTCTTTTGGGTTCGTTTTCCTGGCTTTGTTTGTATATTTTGGTGTTTGGTGTTTGGATTTCTCTTTGGGTGGGACCTTTTATCTTCTTTTTTTTTTTCTGTTTTTCTTTTTGTTTTGGGATAAACTAACCCTGAGTGGAGAGGGAGAGCGGGTTGCATTGGCCGAGGGAGGCGTTGTTTTTTTTTGTTTTCGGTATCATGAGTGCATGACGAGATGATGTTGACGATTGGCATACGAACTTATGAATGTATTTGTATAGATGTTGTGTTCTGGAAGCATTCCTTGGACATTAATGCAGTTATGTTTACGGCACTGAAAAATTGCTCCGAAAAGTGATTACTGCAAGTTATTGATGAACTCAAGTTTGGGTCTTTACACTTACTTCCGTCCAGCCCCTCCAATAAGCGGAACGTCTCGATCCCGGCCCGCACAAGCATGAACGCCACCTGTAAAACAGTGTTGCATATGCCGGTGCAATGATCCATCGATAAACGAAAGTCCGTTTATGCCCATGAGTGGAGCAAGGGCATTGGTTGCGACACGTGCAGGGCGGCAAGCGATTCAGCCGCATGCCTGCGGCTCTGGAGGTTGTACTCTGTGCGATTGGTACACATCACATGACGTGAACGTCCTGTTATCCCGACGACAAGACAAGAATAAACACACAGAATTTTATCTCATTTTAGAGCCGTTGTTTTTTTACTATATAGTTTATTTGGATCGTTCTAATAACTTCAACTTCTACGTTGGTTAGCATTCTTGAGCGGGCAACGCTTGTTTCCCAGACCAGGTAGGCTTCGACACCGCACTCTCTCAAAACTGTAACGCTGGGGTTTCGACTGTCTTGGTACCTCAAGCTGAGGCCTTTCCTGGAGATTTAGCCAGCGACTTGAGTAACAGGTGAAGGTGGGCTTAATCAGAAACGTGGTGCTAAACAGAGAGCAGAGATGAGCATGATATCAACGAAAGACTCAGCCCCCACCGCTCTCCATCCGAGATTGGATCTACTCAGCCGAGGCTGGTCGCCGAATGCTTGAATTAAGCTAACAAACCGCTGCCCACGAGATATGAGGTGGCGCATTACGCTCGTAATAAGCGCAGTCTTAATCTCGGCTTAAAGAATGGCAGTCAAGATGTGGCGGGTTGGAAACGAAATAGGACAAATTGCTAAACGACGAAGCCTTGCGTTAGTTGTCGGTTGCTGGGGCGAAATGCATGATGGTTTATGCCTAGGAAGCACTCCTCTATCGAGGGCAAACCAATCGTACAACAGGAAGACATTGAATAATGGATTTGAGCGTCTTTGCTCAGAAGCACGAAACAACTTCGCCTCCTAGGGGTCCATCACCAACCTCTGAGTGGGAAGTTTTGATAGCCTCGCAAGTGCGAACGGATAGACGGGCGTCCTTGCTCTCAGCCTCGTTCATCAAAGGGGATGTTTCAGAGGGTAAATAGGCTTCATTTGAACCGAAAGTGGCGGGGCAGTCATTCATTTGTAACCAATATGTCAGTGGGTTCGGCCGTTCTTTTGACAGGTGGTTGGGTGTTTGAGGATTCAGCCCTAAAAAAAACACCAAGCTTTGGGTTCGCCCATGATGCGCAACTGCTCCGCTCCGATCCAGCATTGCGACTTTAAGGGGTAAAAAAGGTTTGTTTAAAACTGGAGGACTAATGTCAGGGACGCGTCTGTAACTCCGGGATGAAACCCAACATCGCGGGAGCTGGGGCGATTGGGTCGTCGCGCGGCACCGAATCGTCATGATGGATCCAATGTTCCCCCGATCGCGTAGGATTCGAGGTGGTTGGGAGCGGCCCGTTCACTGTCTCATGCCCCTGTCAAGGGACGACAAACAGGCAAACAAAAGCGATGGAAGGGTCGTAGGTCATAGCTCCTGGCGATGCATGGGGGGGTGATCGTGCGGCGTCTCCATGGCGGGATGCGACATGTAGCCACCTCCAGCCAAAAATGGTTCATGCGACGAAGCTATCGTGGAGTGTTTCTCGCACTTTGAGCGGAAAGACCATCTTGGCTCCCTTCTCGCCTCTCCGAAAGGCCGGTAGCCGCTAGTCCTGATTGGGCATGGCTGCCACCCAATTCCAGCTGTCCAACGAGAACCGTTGGAACACATCATCAATCCACTCCCGATGTCCCGGTTGACAGCTAAGTGGCACTTTACGCTCTTGGGAAAGAAATCGCCCGTTCGTGCTTTCTTATTCCTCTTCTTCTTCCTCTCCTCCTTCTTCTTACTCAAAATCTCTCAATTCTCAAGGCACAGGTAGGTCGGCGAATTCGCCCTTTTTTCCTTTCTTTTTTTTTTCTTTTCTTTTCATTTCCCGCCTCGTCCCAGTTTGCAATTACAAGGGTATTCCCTCCCAGCCTTAGGGCCCCTCTTCTGGCGACGGGTACCTGTTTTGGGGCCCCTCTGCTGGACGGGCCGCCCGCGACGGGCTACACCACATGATGGTGGGGCATTCTCGGTGGCTGGGAAAGTCGTCCCAACCTTCCAACTTACAACCCAACCACCCAGCTAAAAGACTTCATTATCCAACCATGGGCCAGTTCTTCCAGCGGCGCAGCATGCAGCTTCTTTTTGCATTCCATTTCTAGCTACCAATTGGTCAAGCTTGTCATCGTTGGCTTCGTATCTAAGTGGAGAAGGTGTTATCGTCGCAGTTGGGCTGAGAAACAAGCGCACATGAAGAGTGTTTCTACTCGCCTTACACCACCACCATCACCACTGCCACCCTCCATCTTCACCATCTTTTCCCTCCCACCTCCCCCTCCATCATGAACTTCCAAAACCTCAACTTCGACTACGTGGAAGCCGCCCCTCGTATGTGTTACGCACACATCCCTCATTCCTTTTTTGTACTTTCTTTTCTGGTATCTGACATTGTCTCTCTCTCATAGGTCAAGGCCCTCCAACCTTCTCAACTGATCCTTCACACCACGATCACGACGAAGACGAGGAATCCTCTCTCCCGACTCTGCGCCCATACTATGACCTCAGCCAGCGCGTAGGAGACCGCTCAAATCGGGATTCGTTTTCTCCCCAAGCTGCAGTCCTTCACGCCCCCTCACCTCCCTCTCTCTCAGTTTCCACATCAGAAATCTACGGCCCTCACAGATTATTTCCTGGTGGCCCCCCAGTACCAGCCGGAGTTGCTCCTCAGCCAGACAGCCAATTTGCTCTCCCACACGCACATTCGCACCCGCCTCCTCCTCCCCGAAGTCCCAGTGAGAGCACTGTCCGTTTCGACGAGGCACAGCTCGCCATGTTCGCCGCCGATAACGCTGCAAGAATGGCCAACATCAAAGACGAGCTGACCATTGCGGCTGGCAAGGTGACGCCCGGAGTTGATGATACTCCCTACATCCAGTACGCATTGGAAGCGCTGACGCGCAACCGTGGGGGCCCCGCTCCCGTTCACCTCCCCTCGAGCGACGACGATGAATACTCGGACGACGACTATGCTGCGCAGCCAAGAAGGCTTCCAGATGACGATCGGGCATTTCCAGTGCTCACTCCCCCAGAGCCTGCCTATGTTGAAGATCGTCTCCCGGTTGAGAGCCCAGAGCTCCCTGAGAGGTTCGCTACTCCCGACACAGCCAAGAGAGCTGAGCCAACACAGCAAGATCTGGATCCTCAATCCAGCAACGAAACGGTCGTTCACCACGAACACCTTAACCGACTGAGCTCGCCCACACGATCCCACAACACCGAAGAAGATGCCTACGACCCCGTCTCTTCTGCTCGCGAGAACCGACGCTCCAAGTCTATTCCTGTAGAGAGAGCTCACCCTCCTCTCGACTACAAGCCCCCGATCCTTCGACCCTTCTCAATGCTCATCCTCATGACGTTGAGTGCTCTCATGACCGCTGCCCTCATCTTCGCCGCTATCTACTCCGACTCGGGTGATGGACTGACCCCGTACCCCGGAAGCATCTACAGTGGGCAGTACTTTCTGTTTCGCATCCTCCCCCAAATGCTCGCCGCCGTTATTCTCATCTATGCCCAGTGCGTTGTTGCGACTTCGCAGCGCATCATCCCCTTTGTTTCCATGGCCAGCGATGAGCCCAGCATGCGCTACCTCGCATTGTTCCGCGACCTCTACCCCAAGACGTTTCTTCTCCCCTCGCTCAACGGGCCATGGCAATTTCAGCTTTTCAGCGTGGCTACATGGCTCCTCAACTTCACAATTCCCCTGCAGAGCACCGCTTTCACTTGCATCTTTCACGATCGCAAGTGGGTCTGGGCTGCCGTGCAGGGCGTCGTGTGGACCCTCGTTGCCATGTACATTGTCCTGATTGTCGCAACCGCCGTCCTCATGGTCTTTTGGTTCCGTCGATGGACCGGTCTGCTCTGGGATGTCCGTTCCGTCGGTCACATTCTGCCTCTGCTCAGCCAGAGCAACACGACCAAGAGCTACGAGAACATCGACGTGGTCCAGCGCGGTGACCTGTTCAAGGCTCAGCTTCGCGACCGACATCTCGACAGGCTTGGATACTGGCAGGCAGATGGTCAGCGATTCAGTGGTATGTGGTATGGAATTGGGTCAATGGCCGACGTCGACAACCGCCAGAACTCTTATAGCGTCGTTGCCAAGGCCAGCTACATGATCTCCCCAGCCTCATCCCGGGATGACCTCGAGGCCGAGGCCCAGTACAAGCGCCATCGTTACTTGCCAATTGCGCTGCGCGACATGACCCTCATCGGATCCGTTGTCCTCATGGTAGCTCTCATTGTGAGCATCCTGGTTGTCTCGTTTGTCCCGCATACCCGGCTGGATCTTGGGTTCTTGCCCAGACTTAGTGCTCGACCCGGCAAGGGAGCTTTTTCAGCTGCCAACTTCCTCTGGGGTTTCCTCCCGTCCCTCTTGGGTATGATCATGTTCCTCCTCTTCCAGAGCCTAGACCATTCTCTGCGCAGACTCCAGCCCTGGGCTGACATGTCCAAGTCGTCGGGGTCCATTGCGCAAAAGTCGCTCCTCGCCGATTACGCCGCTTGCCTGCCCTTCCAAGTGACAATCAAAGCAGCCCGCAATGGCCATTGGCGGGTCGCGGTGCTGTCTATAATGTCGCTGCTCTTCGTCTTCATTCCCATCCTCGCTGGTGGTCTTTTTATGGCCCTGACCAACGTATTCGGCCAAGTCAGGATGTTCCCCAACATGCCAGTCTTTGGCGTGCTCCTTGCATTCCTATTCCTCTTTGTCGGCTGCCTCTGCCTGGCCCTGCCCGGCCGACGCGCCCTCCGTCTGCCCCACCCCGTCACTTGCCTGGCCGAACTCATCACTCTCTGCGCCGCCGACGAAACCACCCAAGACCCGGCTTTCCGAGGCATTCGCTCCGTTGAGGACCTTGAGTCCCGCCTGGGCTTGGATCGTGCCGACCGTCGCGAGCAGACCATGTGGTACTTTGGCGTCTCCACTGGCCGTGATGAGCGCCGTCTCAGCGTGCGCCCCTTTAAACGATTCACCGAGAAGAGGATGCGATCCTCAAGATCTATGCGGTGATTTTAATGTCTTTTATACGGATTCAATTCTCTCCGCGCATTTTTCAGAATGCATCAAAGAGATATGACTCCAGTCAGATATATATTTGCTACAGATATTCTTCAGATCATTAGTTTTTTTCCTTGCCCGCGCTTACCCCCCATCACTGGGCGCCAGCGCAAAGCTTTGTTCTTGTTTTCGGTTCAGCTCTTTTTTTTAGTTTTTTTTTTTTATCAGCATTGTTATGGCGCTGGGGTATAAAAGAGGATCACAAGAGATATCATTTTTTTTTTTTTTTAGCTCAAGGCTAATGTCATGGAACGATATTAATGGGAAGGGAGACATTGTTTTTATACGAACGGGATTTGGTATACGTTTTGGAATGTTTGTGTTTTGGTTTCTTTTTTTACTGGCCTGTCGGCTTCGCAGCTGGCAGCAAAAGTTCTTGTTTTTTTTTGTGCGAGCAAGAAAAAACAAGCCCCCCTAGTCATGTATGTTAACGAGAGTCTATGTGTTTATGGCCTCCCATTTCACGGGAGAGACAGGAATTACGATCAATCAATGATATAAGCATTTGGAATTGAACCAAGGGACTTGCCGCCACACCATCTTGAAAGTGAAATCGGTCCGGTGTGATGCTCTTCATGATGAAAAGGGCAACGAAGCGCGTCCCGCCGCCTGCACAGAAATGTTGGTGAGTGGCTAGAAAATGCACGCATGATTGATGCGCTCTTGGTTGCCACGAACCGCGCCACCGAAAACAGCTTCAACCCGTGTCAGCCAACCAGATGAAATGAACTTGACTTTTGAAATGGTTCTTGATTGGCTACTTTAACTACTAGTAATTTAAGCAGGTAAAACTCTGTGCTCACCTTTGTCTATCCCTATATGCCTCGCCTATTTTTGTGTGTGGGTGGGTGGGAGCATTCTCCTTCCCCAACCCTCGCTGCCTATGCTTTCGCCCCTCTAAGGAATGCCCCTTTTGCTCCTAGCAACTCCCTGTTTTTCCTTTTTCCTTTACCGGAACCATGTCTAATTTCTGTTGCTACAATGCGGTTTTGCTTGTTTGGTTGATTTTCCGCCTTCCTCCTGAGTTCCTCGGTTTCCTTCATGTGCTCCAAAAAAAAAAATCGTTCCCTCTCGGCCTTATGTTATGTGGATAGAAAGAATAAGCAGCCTAATAGCCGCGTGACCAACTCCTTGGTGCTTCCAAAAACTCCACGTTGCTGGGTTCGCGTTCCTCTCATGTTGGTCCCATCTCGTTTCCGTAGCTCTTGTACAAATAAAGTCGTTGATAAAAAGACAAACAAGAAAAAAAAAGAAGAAGAAAAGGTCGGCTGTCATGGTTGGATAAGTGTATTATAAGACAAATCAAACAAGTCTTGATTGAGAAAAGAAAAAAAAAAAGTTCGTGAGATCGCTAGTCGTTGAGACAAAGTAGTTGGAACGTAAAGTGTGCATAATGAACGAGTGCTTTCATTTGAGTCGCAACCCAAGCATCCGCCCAAGAACATCTGCACCTGGACGCTTCCGCCCGGATCCGTCACTCTTGGATAGTCGCTCTGGTCGGTCGCGAGTAGGCGAAGATGGAGCAGTATTGGTGTTGGTTCGCCATCTTCGGAGACCAGAATCTTTGGATGAACGGCGACTATCGCTGCTCCCGCGTCTGTGGAAGCGAAAGAACGAAAGCGCTCCAGACTCTTGTTCAGATTCATCATCGCTGTCATCGTATTCAAAGACAGAATGCAGCTGAGGTGCTGGTTCGGATCCACGCGCTGTTCGAAGACAGGGAACCGACTTCTTTGGAGGCATGGCGTGGATAGGCTTGGGGTCAAGCATAGGAAGGTATGTGGCAGATTTGCTGGATGTTGAGGAGTAAACAGAGGTAGGGCTCTCTGGCGGAGTGAGAAGCGATGATTCCGCGGATTGTTTGTGCTGGTGCTCTCCCTTAGGAGTAGCTGGTCGGGAGAAGCTGGTCTTAAAAGCCTCTAGAGATTGGGCAAACTGTGCTGCGACGGGAGAGATTCGAGGTGGAGGCTGAGGGATCTCAATCTCGGTGCATCTAATGATCTCGTTGAGAGGGCCAATAAGAACCTCTTCTCGTGGAAGAGGCTCGGTGATGACTTCAACTGGGGGGTGTTCAGCAATTTCCTCAGGTGCCTTCTCGGCGGCGGCAGCAACAGTCTCAGCGCGAAGCGTCTCTACGCTCTCCTGTGCCTTCTTGATAAGTTCCAGCTTGTGTTTGGCAATTTCATCGTGGGCCTTCTTGATGACATCGTCATCGGGGCGAGGTGGCCGTTGTGGCCTCTGCTTTTCTCGAGAGCATTGCCAAGAAGGAGTGAGTGAGGTAGTCCTCGGAGGCAGCGGGACCAGCTTAGGGAAAGGCGAGTAGGTTGCTCCAGGCTTTCGCGATCTGGATTTGGAGTTTTCAGGTAGTGGCCATGCTTGGTTCCTGCGCTCATCCAATCCCCGTCGCATGCGGTTTTGGGGAGAAGGGATCAAGGCCGGGTACTGCTTTCGGGGTGGTGCATCGGTTTGTTCATCCTTCTCCTGGGGGCTACCGGGCTTCCAAAAGGTGTCCCAGAGCTCAGAGGTGTGGGTGTGATACTGATAGTCATCGTCGTTAGAAACTTCAGAGTCGGTGCGATCGTCGATGAGGCCCGGGGCAGAGCCGTCGGAGCCAAGTGAGGTCCTGTTGCTCAGTGTTCGGCTGCGTCCAGTCTGCGAGCGACGCTCAGGCTGTGGGTAGGAGTAGTTTGCGACTGGATAGTATTTGGAGACGAGCTTGAGGTCAGCAAGCTTGCTTGAGCGCTCCATGGTGGGCCAACGGTTGTGTAGGACGAGATTAGCTTGCAACAAGAATCTGGACGTTGAAGGGATCACAGCAGGGAGAAGACGGTATGATATACAAATATCTGGCATACGGAGCAGCCAACCGTGCTTTGAGACACAACCGTGGGGCATGCACACCCACCTGTGGCGTTGATGTGTTCGTGTTGATTCAGAGACCCCCTTGACTAAGAGGGGCATTCCTGCATGGAGGGGCTGCGATCCCAACCATCCCTCCCCATCCCTCCCGCCGGACGTCGAGGCATGTTGTGCTCTTCCCCAGAAGCTCGGGCCTGGTGGGTTGGCATGCTGCAACCACCTGTTCCTGGCTTGTCCCTGGCCTGTCCCTGACATGTCCCTTGCGTCATGCCGGCGGGCGAGCAGGCCCTGCGTAGTACCTGCAGTTCCTGCACAGGATAGGTGCTCTTGCAGTTCCGCAAAACAGAAACTGTGGCCCAGGCTCGCACAGGCAGGCAGCCCTCACTCGCTTGCGATGCTTCCTCGGGCTTAATGTTCTTAGCGCCCGCTGCCATTATCCGTCAAGATCTCTCTTTCTCTCTCTCTCTCTCACTATGTCTCTCTCTCTTTCTTTCTCTCCTCTCATCCCTCAGAGACAAAAGCGGGCGTGCCGAGAGACGCAAAAGAAAAGAAAAAGGCAGGCGATAGGGGCTTGTGCAAACACAAGCACAATGGGGCCAAAGAGGGGACGGGTAAGGAGCACCAGAAAAGCAAGCAGCCACAGAGGGTCAGAACAGAAACAAGGCGCGGCTCGGCGTAAATGGTGACAGAAACAAGCAACAGAGACACTGAAGGCGAACTATGACAGGTGAGCGAGCCTCGTTGGGTCCAGGAGCAACCAGCATCGCCACCCAAGAACTCAAGCCATGCACGCACTGGCTAGCTCGACGGCACTGCGCCGCTATGTTATCAAGCTGCCCTTACGCTGCCCTTCAGCTGCCCAGGCCCTTTGCTGGTTCCATGTTCCCTTCCAACGAAGCAGCTACGAGGCCTCGTCCCGGCACGCCAAAACGGCCTCCAGATCGATCGGGATCCATATTACATGGTCGAGACACACAGAACGGATGGGGCACAGGCCACTGGGGAATGTAGCTGGGGAAGGCAGGGATCAGCGGGAGGCTGGGTTCAAAGCTCCGATCAGGTTCTTGGAAGGGTCCGTGGTGTGTCCGAGACCGTTGACTGTCGTGGGGCTAATGGCTTCAGAGCCCGATATTGGCTGGTGCTACCTATGACGCAAGCTACCTATGTATTCGCCAGAGGTGACCGGTGTTTACGGTGTGTGTGTGAATGGCATTACCAGCCCGTCCCCATATTCCCACAGCTGTCAGATGGAGCTTACAATTAGGTTTGTCAGGTCAGCTGGAAATTTAGCTTGGAGGCTCTAGCCGGCGTCTAGAACGGCTCAAGCCAGGCCATTTAGCTCTGCCGCCGCGCACAACGGCGCTATGCTCCCTGCTTGCCGGATTGGCAGGATGGGAGAGACTTGCGTGGCGCTGGGGTGGGGTCGTGAGACCAGGTTTTCGATTTTCGAGGGAAGCAGCTTGGACAGCGACTTGGAATAACAACATTGTCCCCAGCAACGGTCGAAAGGGATGGAAATGGTGGCGCTCGTGGCGCCTCATTAAGAACGCACGAGATCGGTCGGGATCGGGATCGAAACGGTTCACTTCGACCCATTCAGAGAAGAGAGAGGCTGGCAATACCAGAGCGAGGCGCGAGGCAGTACGGTCGAAGCTTGACAGTTGTTGTACGACAGGCCCTTGTGCGACGCGACAGGGTATTGTTTCTTCTGTCAAGGTGGGAGCAGCTGCTCGCGCCAGGGCGGCCTGATGGTGTGTGAAAGAGCCGCATGAACAGGCCTGGCAAAGCCCTGCAAGTGGTAGCCCAGGGCCCCGGAAGGTTTACGATTACAGCATTGGATGTGCCGTCAAGTGGGCTGGCTGGCAGCAGCTGCATCTGGAGCTGCATCGGCATCCCTGATCGCCCGGGCTGTCAAACATGGCACTTGTCAAAGCACTAGCCCCAACGCCATGCGATGACCATTTGCTCCCTACGTCCAAAATCAAGCGTAAATCCCCTCTCCCTGTCACATCTCAGATTATCCCTATTCTCCGGTCCAACCATACTCCCTCGTCATCTTTTCTCTCTTTTCTTTTGTGTATTTTGGTCTTTGCGCATGTGCCTAAGCTCTGTGTCAGTCTCCGGCCGTTCCGTCCCTTGGTAGCCTCCCCGCACTCTTGTTCTGCGCTCTACCACTAGAGGGACACGGGAGGAATCCTGGTCTGAGCGACAACTGCCTCTCACCCCTCCTCCTACCACGCTTCCGCTGCGGAGGTAGACACTTCGCCCAGCCTTATCCATGCATTTCAAGCAGGCCCGACACCAGTCGCTCGTCTTCGGTTGATGGCCATGCTCTGGACTGCATGTCTCGTCGATCACTCATCTACTGAGGGCTGAGGACTTGCGATATCCAAAGTATTTGGAGGGTTGTTACATCTTTTCTCCAACCAAATCGGCGATGACCTGTGCTCGGATTTGGGCCAGTTTTCAGAAGTGACGCAGGTGGTTCGCCAATCCTACAAAGAAAAAAAACTGAGTAATCGTACCGCCACACACATCACCGGGGCTCAGCTGGCAAACTGCGGCTCCTCTACCTTCGTGTTGACGTGTCCCTGAATATCCAAGAAGCAAATAAAGGGATCGGAGCACGGCGACCTTTGAGCTCCGGATACATGTGCATGTTCAAGCTGGAAAAAGGGAACATGGAACACAATATTAGGTCATGTTTTGACGACATGGGAAACCTTTCGCCGCCTTTCTTGGTTCCTCTAAAAAAAAATTGACGGGACAAAGCAGCCTGCCGCCGTAGGCGTTGGAACGCACATCGTTGCGCTGGTTATCCCAATGGGACCAGGTCCTATTCCGACCGTCCAGGCCAGCACATTAGGGCGATCCTCCAGTCAAATCAGTTATTGGTCTCGCTTGTGAGGATTAAATCTCTCATCGCGCTCCAGTCCCATTCAAGACAGCCAAGACATTTCAGGTGACGGGTAGCTTTATCAGAACAAGTGTGCCGAGAACTTAGCGCGGAAACAAAGCATCGGAGTGCCGTGAGACACTAGTCGTCTCCTGTGATATGCAAAGCAGGCATTGATCGGCTGCGACAAGTATGAAGTTCGCATGGTTGAGAAGTAGGGAGAGGTTGATCTTGAGCCTCCCAAACATGACTTACCCTACACTCTTTTTTTTTCTCGACGAGTTATTGACGTATCAGAACCAGTTCAACATTTTACATATTTCTCATTGGACCTGGCAAAAGCATGCATGTATTGCATGTGGCGCGCTTTATTTTTTTTTATGTAGCACATTACTTTGTGTTTAAAGACCAACATGTTTCTGTTACGTGAACGTGGTTTTGATGGGTTGGTCGTACCAAAATGGATTGATAAAGAGTTTAACCAGGATAACTACGTATATCCATCTGCCAAGAGGAGCCTAGTTGCTCTAGCTGGCTGGTCGGACCTGAACCATAACGAAGTAGGAATGACCCCCTCCCACCTTTCGATCGATCACAGATGACATGCCGACCCCTGCGCATGGCTGGCACTTGGGAAAATGACACCGCATATCCCGACAACAATTGAGCCGCGGTGTTACTCATATTCTTGAACTAGTCGATACGCAAGAAGAATAAAAAAAAGCTAGCTGAGAAAACGACGGGGGCATCGATTTTCGTAAGACAAGTTTTTTCATCATACTTTCAGCATTTGCTGCAGTGTTCATTGAAACTCGCAATTTCGAAAAAGTAAGATTCCGACATAGTCTTGAATGGGAAAGCCAGTCTTGTAATCCTCGACCCATGAACCCGTTTACCACATTTAGAACCCGACAAACGAGCAGGGGAAGGGAACAACGGCGTCATCCATGATAATGACCCTGGGCTAGCTCTGGACGCCCACCTCGGACGATCTTACGGGTTATGCGAGATACACGCGGTAGGGGGGTCAGTTGGGGTCTGTCCCGAATGAGAAACCAGGGTCACGAAGGATGATGGACACGGCAAGTCACCCGAGAGTCATCGCGGCACTGAACATCAAGAGAGTTGTGGACCCTACTCTTGTGTTGATGGGGAGGGGGCAGTGAGTTCCCCGGACCATAACCTTCTCATCTTTGGACACAGTGGGCAGACTGTTGGATGAAAAGAGGAGCGAGGATCGTCGACATGATTGGCTACGGATGGACCGGGGGCCAGAGGGCGGGGCCGACCCGTGGTTCCCGTCTCTCGATTCTCAGTACCTACGGCTAGGGGGGGCGGTGACCAGCTCCTTAAGTGCAGACGTGGAGTGGTTGCTTTATTTCTTTTGCCCCCAAGCCCGACCCCGGAGTTAGCAACGAGGCTTTTTTTTCTTTCTTTATTTTTTTTTTTTCGAATGCAACTGGAACATTGAAATGCGCTGTCAAATGCATTGTGATGTCGTACGTCGCAACCCAGCCCAGCCGAATCCCACCTATGCATCCGGCTTGCATCTTAGTGGCAGCGCGATTCGGTGGGCGCGTTTTGGTTTTCGCGACGAGGCACGTGCGACTGGCTAAGATTGGACTATCACAACTATTTGCCGAAGAAAAGAAAATACAGCCTGAGAAAAAGTAATGGAAAAAGAAAAGCACACGACGCGACAAGTCAGCGCGCAGGTATTTCTCCGGGGCAATCCCAGTCTCAATTTGCACAGCTCAACCGGCCGTTCGGTGCGGTGGAGCAACAGCAGGGGGGCCGTGGGACTGTGTCCAGGATTGGGGATGAGATCCGGTGCCAGGGTGCGATGCGCAGTACTGAGGGAGGGCGAGATGGTTCATCTAGGAGCCCGTTAAAGCCAATGGCCCCGTTCGCCTCGCGTTTCTGGGTGTGGGCGGCCTTGTCCCCCTTCCCAGTTTTGGAGGGCTGATGGGTTGGGGCACTGGGTTCTCGTACCACGTTTCCGACAGCGGCCAACCCTGCCTCGGGCAGGGGAGCTTAATTAAGGCGATGACGCCTGGAGAATGCACGATTTATGATTTACTGGCTGGGCACCAGAGAGGGGGGACTGGTCGAAGCGCATGCTCGCCCCGTCTTGTCACAGGATGATGCGCCGATTCGACGTCTCCTTACTCTTCCGCTTCCGCCGTCAAGAAGACATGACGTTTGGGCCGCAGGGTGCGCCTTTGGCCAGCACTCGTGTGACGGTTGAGTACGAGGATGAGGGGGCCGTTAGGCGATTTGGCTCAGGCACGGTGCCAGCGGGCCCGGTTCGGGGGGCGCTTTGACAACATGGCCACGAGAGGCATTAATTAATACGCGCCAACGGCATGAAGGCGACACCTGTGTGAGACTTCTATGAAAGGCAAGCATAGCGAATTCAGAGGATGGACAACTTCTCCATCGGCCTTGTTGGGATGGGGAGAGGAATGGGTCAGACGCCAGGAGTCCGCCCCGAAACAGGGAACCGTCGGGTCGAAATTGCTCTGTATCGTCACAGATGTCGTCTTAGAGCGGACTATCCGTTCCTTGTTTGAGCGGGACGCGAACGGGATGGGATGAGATGGCGGTGATGAAGAAAGAAGCAAGCAAGTGCAACAGTGGACGGAGGGAAATGAGCAATTGAGGCCAGGGCCGAGCCTTGGGCCGGATCATCATGTGAAGAAGAAGCAAAGTCGTCGCTGAGTGAGTGAGAGCGAGCGAGCGAGAGAATGAATGAGAGCGGGTGGACCAGGCCAGACAGAGTTTAGAGGGAGAGTGACCGAGGACCCGACACGATGGATTGGATGGTGCTGAGACGTTATCACAATGACGACTAAAGTTACGTATGGACAGCACATTTTTTTTCTCTCCCTTCTGCTCTGGAGCAGCAGGAGCTCCAATGTGCACCAGCTTTATTAACAGCACCAACGACTCTGACTCTGACTCTGACCGGGCCAAACGTGAAGCGAAACCAGAGCGCGTCCCTCCCTCGGAGGATGGCTGCGGCGCGCGGAAATGGAAGCTAATTAATTGCATGGTCGTCCCGTCATGGCTGCCCTGGTCTTAGTAGCTAGGGCTTCGGGGGAGCCTTGCTGGCGCTGTGCTGTGCAGCTGTAAGGTGCCACCATGCAATGCACGTATTATGTAGAGAGCTCTTTCGCCTGCTCCCTTCCTTGCCAAAACCCACAATCCTCATCCCTCATCCATCAAGCGATCGATTCTACCCTGTCTTGGGCCCGTGGGTTGTGGGCGCGCGCGTGCGTGTGTGGATGTATGACCCCTTGGCCGCCTCGTCTTTTCCGCCTCTGCGCCTACCTACACCTCGCGTTTCCCACGTTCGGCGCGGTCAATCCTGATGGTGATAACTCGCGTCGCCCTCTAGAGTCCCAACACTTGCCATTGGGCTGCGAATATGGTGGTTGTCGTATCGCCCTGACCTGATTATTGAGTCTCCTCAGTCTGCAGCTTCACCGGTTTGGCCATTGTCGAATCGCGGACCTGCCATTGTGTCGTGTTGCGCCCAATTCTCACTCTGGGAAGCAAGCAACCCTCTCACCCTCGGTCCATTGACGCGGATGCGCATGCACAGCACACACACAATCCCTCGCATTTGCGCACACCACACGTACAGCGCATACATACAATCACACCCTCCTGACGCGCGATAAGTCGTCGTAAGACGCCATCGTCGGCCGCTATCCTCGTTGGGCAGCAGCGTCCATCCGTCGCATCCCATTCACAGTGGCCGCGGCCACACCAAAACCGACCTCCGTCCCAGCCCAAAGGTCAATCCTCCGGCCGCAAACCAAGCCTCATCTTCTCCGCGCCTCAGCTGGCACCAAAAAAAGGGCACTTGGGCGACGTTGCTTATTTCCCCTGCTCCTCGTTACGCGCGCTGAACCCGGCTCGGTCAGGCAATGCGCATAGATGCAACCTAGCCATTGAGCATTGAAAATTCGACCCGCTGGCCCAAGAAGACGCGCGACAACCGACTTCCGTGAAAGAAACCCGGCGCAGTAAAAAGGACTGGTTGGCTGGAATCGTTATTAAAGCAAACCTATGTTCTGAGTGCGCCGGCTCGCGGGCGCTCACTGGTTGCTTAGTTCAGGTGCTGGGCGGAACCAGCTTTGCCAGCCTCCCCCATTTTTCGCACCTTTTCCTGCCACCAGGATTTTGACATCACCAGGGGTCCCTACACTTCCACGATTGTCCTCCAGGCCTTTCCCTTTCTGTTCCCCCTCTTTTCTGACTTTAGCTGCGAGAATTCCAGTCAGTCGATAAGTTTTTTTTCCTCACCTTTCTCGCTGCGCAGAACACGTTGAGAGCTGAGTCAAGCTTGAGTTGGTCGCCTCCACCAAGACCAATTCTCGCGCTTGACTTGCAACACCACACCAACTACAGCTCAACCCCACACACCACTTCGTCTCGCAACCTTTACTCCAACCGCGCCCACCAGCGCCCGCTGGTGAACTTTCGCCTTGTCAACCTCACCACAAAACCCGTCTCCTCCCAGCACCGCAGTCGTGTCCGTCCCACGCCCTCTATCCGCCCCTAACGACCGTCACGACCGTCACGAGCCTACGACTTCTCCCCAGCAACGCCAGCAGCCTAGACCGCTGTCAACCCACACGCCTGAGCCTGTCGAGCGCCTTTCTACACCATCTTCTCAGCCACGAAGTCTCCGTCGAACCCCGAAATTTGAGGCCTCTCCGAGCCCCAAACCTCGCCAGGTTCACGTCGAAGCCGCCTCTGTAGGATTCTCGCCCAAGCCTATCCCTGCGCCAGTCGAGGACCAGGACCTGCCTGAGCAGCACCCCACTGTCTTGGGCCTCATCCCACTTCGGTCGGCTCACCGCCAGGCCCCTCGCCGCCGCCGACGCCTGTCGCAAGACTTACTTGACGACCCCGACGAGGTGTCCTCGGAACTTCCGCAATCCCCTCGTCAACGTTCGGATTCTCTGCGCTCTACTGGCTACCCCGAGCCGCACCCCGCGGTACGCGTCTCCAAGCACACGCACAGCGCCATCCTCTTTGCCCTCGAGGAGGCATTGCGTCACCCGAATCCTTTTACCCCGGATCTCGAAGAAGAGTCTGCAAGCATGGCCGATCTCATCGCATCTGGTGGCGCACCGGCTACGTCCAATGGCCAGCCCGCCCCCTTCCGTGCCGCACCCGCGCCCACAAGCTCGCCGTCCGGCATCAGAGGCCCCAGAGTCATCATGCAGGAACGTGCGGCTCGAGAGGCGGCTCGGCAGCAGCGAGCCGAAGCCGAGAGGCAGGAACGCACACGAGCTGAGGAGGAGGCAAGAAAAAGGACCGAGCGTAGGGCTGCTGGCGTTGCACCTGAACAAGGGACTGCTATAGATCCTGCAGACCCTCAACGTACAACCCAGGTCGCTCCCGACCCTTTATCAACCCGACCACGAGCCTCTACCACCTCACAAGTACCCCCACAGCGCCCTCTACGGACTGGTGCCACACAGCAGCCCCAGACCTTTGCCGCCACTTCACCCGCGCAGCCCTCGTTTGGCGGCCAGACCACTGACCCCACAGGAGCTGCTGGTGGCACGAAGCCGCGCAACTCGTTCCCCCACGCGTTTGAAAGGTGGGAGACGCTATCTGCCCACTGGGAAGGTCTCACAAGCTACTGGATCCGAAAATTGGAGCAGAACAAGGACGAGCTTAACAGAGACCCCCTCAACCAGCAACTTGCCCGTCAGGTGACGGACCTCTCCGCAGCCGGTGCAAACCTGTTCCATGCCGTTGTCGAGCTGCAGCGCCTGCGCGCAAGCTCGGAGCGGAAATTCCAGCGATGGTTTTTTGAGACGCGAGCGGAGCTGGAGCGTGCTCAAGAGGTCAACGCCATGCTCGAGAATGCTCTGGAGCAGGAGAGGCGGGGACGAGCCGATGCCATTCGGGAAGCTGTCGAGAATGAGCGAGGAACATCCAAGGCCCAGAAGCAGGTCGTGGAGATGCGAAAGGAACTCGCCATCTCCAAGGAGGAAGCACGCAGAGCATGGGAGGAGCTCGGACGACGAGAGCAAGAGGAGCGCGACAGGACTCTTTCTTTGCAGTCAGGTCAGCCCACCATTGTTGGCGGCGTGCAAGTGGTTCCCATGACACAGGGCGGTCCCAGTCGACACACGAGCACCCGGGCACAGCCTGCCTATCAGGCTGAATACGGCCAAGGCTACCCGGCCGAGCAGACGACGACGCCGCAGAGCCAGCCTCCCACTACACCCAGCGCTGCTAACCAGTACCCGGCCCAGCAAGGCACCCCTACTCAGCAGACCGGTGGACGATACGTCGCGGGGGGATCTGAGGGTGGTTTCAGCGAAGGTGAGTACCTTATTGACGCGAATGGCAATTTTGTCTTGGACTCCCAGGGGAAAAAGATCCCCTTTAATGCACCACTCTCCTCCTACACAGGTTCTGATGATGGTGCAGAAGAGTACGAGACACCAGCCACCACCAACCCTCCCAGTGGTAAGCAGGAATCTCCCTCAACATCAGCTCCCGGCGGGCAGTGGACTGGCGCCTACTCAGATCCTCAAGACTACTCAGGCTCGGGATATGGCAACCCAGCCTGGGAGACAGTCCCTCGCCATCATCACCCCACGAGGCTGAGCGACGTCATTGAGGAAGAAGACGAGCGAAGCCGGACCAGCGCCAGCCATAGCCGCGTCTAGAAATCTCACTAGACATGGTCTTTTTACTCTTCCCCTCTCCATGTTGATATCCCCAGGATACCCACGTACATAAATATATCTACACACAACTACAGCTAGCCGCCCGGAACGGCGCGTCGCCACAGCCCCGGCGACTGGCCAACCCGGGCCAATATTTTCCGCCTTGGACAAAAACAGAAAACACGGTTGTTATCATATGACCCCTTTTCCGGCCTTGTCATCTTTTTTTGTTGGTCACTCGTGTGCAGTTGCATAGCATGGGCAGTGTTTCCCTGCATGGTTTTTATCTCAGCATTAATGGGTTTTTCTCGACTTCGGGTTTAATCGGTTTTTATATTGAGTTCTTTTTTTTCGTCCCTTCTTTTTTTATATATGGATGTATACCGGAACGGAGACCCATGTCTATAGACCAAGTTTGCATCTTAGAAGGTCTTGATTGTTTACATTGTTGGACCCTATTCCCAACCGGCCTCGCCATTTAGGAGCACTGCGACCCTGATCGCTACAGTGCTCCTGTCTCCTCAAGTTGTATGGTTCTGCTTCAATGAGCAGCGTTGCCCCTCCTGCTGGGAGCACTGTCGGAAACGAAACAATTGTACGGATCGCATGGTTGCTCTCAGTATGTTGATTTTGCGCGAAGGCATAAAAAGGGGGGCGGGAGGACGTGGCGTCTGCCCATGGACAGTCGATGCCGCATCCTTGAGCCACAGGACAATGGCCGATATATCAGAAAAAATTGCTTTTTTCGACCTCGGTCGGTGCATTGCGAGCTTCTTGGGGCCGGCGACATAAAAAACGGCGCTTTGCTCAGGAAGGACAGGGACGGTCGGAACGGGAGGAGTTGGGGACGTCGGAGTACGTGGCTCGGCTCAGGGTGAAAGGCTGGAGTTGGTTTGCATCTATGTTTGTTATATTTGCCACTTCCCCCTAATAATACTGGATGGCATTAACTGTTCAATCTGTTCGAGTCAAAAAAGTGAATTATGTTAGTCAAAGGGATCATTGTATCGTCTTCACGTCCTGACAGTCTGAGCTGTCGAGATGTTGGGAGCAGAGGATAAAACAACATTGAATTCATTGTGATTTTCCCCTCGCCAGAGGGCTTCTTTGTCAATCTGTGTGCATGAAGAAATCCACACCTCAGTCCAAGTCACCCCCCTTATCCATCCATGCTCTAGCCTGGTTATTGTTTCCGTTCCAATGATTTTGGTTCATAACGTAATTATACTGTTCTCGAGCTTCAATCATTCTCTTCACGGTGTTGAACATTTGCCGATCTGATCTTTTTTGTATGTTATCGCGAAATATCACCATGTAGTCGTTGGACAGGTCAAGGAAAGGAGACATGGGATACAAGATGCCGGTTTCTCGCTCCTCCACGTCGTGATACTCGAACATTTCTGCTGGTACCGCACTGTCGACGTGCTCGGTGGAATACATGCTCTGTAGCCGCATCCCCTGAGTCAGGGTGTCAATGAAAGGGTCCATGGGGGCTGGGACCACCGTGATATGCACCGCGAAGAGTTGGAGGTTCTTAAATTCGTCGATCAATTGAGAAAAGATATCTTGCCATCTGAGCCACCCTGTTACCCGCTCCCATTTCAATTCATTTGGGTCTTGAAATTCCACCTCCGAGTTCTGAGCGTCGGGGGCTCTGATGCGACGGGCCGCAACGGAGCAGTTGATTAGATGGATCTCTTCGAGGCCTCTGGCGCCTTGTATTTCTTGTGAGAACCCGGCGACCCATTCCAACTGCCAGCGGTAACTGAAAATATAGTTGCTCAATGTGAGCTTCTTTAGGGATGGCAGATTTAGCGCGCGTGCGTTCTCGTGATCTGGCCCCTGGTTCTTCAGCCGAGTAATGCAGTCGTCTCGCGGACCCGGACGCCAGTCTAGCGACAGGCGTGTGAGATGTGCAGCAGTAGATAGTGGAAGCCACGCACTCTGAAAACTAGGCACCAAGCTTTCCATCATATCTGCATGGTTGGTATTTTGGACTGCTGTTGAGATCATCAACAGCTTAAAGTCGGTCAAACCTGGCCAGCCACAAAAGGCTTTGAAGGAGACCATGCTCGTCATTTGGTCAAAGAAATTGTCCTTCCATCCATGAATTGACAATTTCTGGAGGCGGATAGGGTCCGTCGTCGCCTCGGAGTGGTGGATTGAGATAGTCCTCAAGGAAGGGCGTATGATTCTGTCGATTGAATTCCGCACCTCGATAGAGTATCTACCCGCTAGACAATAAAACAGGGTGTTGAAAACCCAGTGGCTGAAATCGAGTTTCTTCTGGTAGTCGTCATGCTCGGGTGGGCCGTGATGTTGGATGCGAAGGTTGAGAGACGTTATATTAGGAAAGTACCGTATATACGGCAGCGAATCAATGAAGTCATCAGGAATCCGGAACGAAACAGAACCATTCGGCTGGACGTAGAACTCCCAGTCAATTGAGACGGTTCGCACGTGGTGTCGCAAATGGCCCGATTTGGCGACGTCAAGAAACACCTTGGATGCCTTGGCATGCTTTTCTTCGCATACGCCGAGCTCTACATGACGGAACAAGATCTGATTGACTAAATCGTAGAAGAGGCGATTGATAGCTCGAAGTTGGAGGAGTGTTTTCTTGTCTGTGACGGCTTCTACCGTCATGCAAAGCACCTCGAGGGACATCTCGCAAAGCTGGGCCTTGGAGTTACTCGGGGTCATTTTGGTGCTGGAATGCACGACTAAATGAGAGAGGGGGTAGAAGCTGAGGTAACGAAGAAAGTCTATCCAGAGAGAGCCAGGTAACTTTAAAAAAAGAAAAAGAAAGAAAAAGAAAACAGCTCGCGAGGGAGTAGAGTGAATGCGTGCTCGCCTGGGGAAGGATCGAGGTTGGCGATGTGAGTAGTAAAGGAATTGCTTTGGAGGTTCGGGTCAACATGAGTGCGGGTAATGCTAATTGCGTGTTTTCTTGTCCAACTGCATCTGCACTGTGCCGTCTCGCCAACAGCACTCTGTCTCAGTCAGGCCATTCCTGATTGGCTATATCCGCGCCTTGATTATACGCAAGCGCCAGAATGGTAGGGTAACTTGCATCAGCGGCGGTAGCCTGCATCAGCGGCAGATGCATACCACTCATCACCACTAGGTGGTTGGGGGCGAGGAGAGCCTGAGTTTCACCCATAGTGTTGGCTAAAAGCCTTGGTGCCCGGTTTCTAACTGGGGTATTTCCTCATGGTGGTATTTTCCTCCTCAATGCGACAAGTTTAATTTCAATTGCTGTGGATATGTGTGCCTCGACGGGGGCATCAATCTCTCTCGCGGAAGTGCTCGTGTTGACGCCTCCTGGAGCTCGGCTGACCTGGCCAACCCCGTGTGACCTACCCCTCTTTTGTGTTACCAACAAAAGCAAATCATGTTTGGGAGAACTGCAAAGGAGAAGTGATAGCTTCGTGTATGGTGGAGAGAGAGGTGGATGCAGTTTGTGCAAAGCACGTAGCTCCGGGTTAACGCAAGAGTGCATGAGAGGAGAGGGCCAGTGTATGAGTATTTGGCCCAATTGGCCAGTTGCTATCATGTCACCTATTCCGTCTGCTGTCGCTGCCCAATAGGGACACGGGGGAGGTAGAAATGTGCAACATCACTTCCATTTCGTCATACCATGATTTGTTTATTTGCCAAAAAATCACTTGGCTAGGGCTCGTGCGATGCATTGTACGTGCAAGTGCATGTTTGGGGTTGGGGTTGGGTTGGGGTGGCATGCCAGTAGGCATCATCAACAAGCCTCCGTGTAAGAAATGGCAGGGTTCCTCCCTGTTTGATCCCTTCAACACCTGGCGCGTTCCTAGCCCACTTGTTGTTGTTTTTGCAGATGCCATGAGCTGATATACCCGCTGACAGTTTTAAAAAAAAAAGTATTGAATAAGAATCCCAGGGTTTAGCTGAATCAGCCTCCAGCTTTCGTCCCGGAACCCGGAATAAGCCCTTTGTTTACCCATGACAGTTGATTGGGCGAGGGTCAACGGAAAAATTATGAACCTCCATAGAAAGACGAGCACAGCTTTCAAGGGTGATGCAAAGACTGCCACTTTCGGGGTCATCTGATCCTGACCGGTGCAACATGACATCCTTGCCTCAGGTCGCAAAGGGTCTATTGGCTCTAGCATCGGATTGTATGCTGAATGCGTCTCACCCGAGTCCCAAGAGCCGAGGCACTGAGAGTCGAGTGCGTTGGCGTGGTACAGTCAAAGGCATCATTTTGTGAACATTGTAGAAACGGAGTCGAGGGTGTCGGTAGGTGATATCTGTGGAAGAAAACCTTTTGGTTCCCTTTTGGTTGGATTGGTGCATATAGGTAGGTGCCCGAATTCCCCCCTCATTACTATTGACCAACAATATGGCCAAGGATTAATAGAGTTATGAAACCGATATATCAAGTCCATCTTTGAACTGAATTGAATAGTGCACATTAGTCGAGTGGGCCGTTGTGCTCATCATTGTGGGTGCACTAAGCGCATAGTCGCTGACACGCAGGTTTGCATAAAAGAGCGTGGGCTTGCTTTGGCAACGGATGTGATCACTGAGGAGCCATCAGGGTGTATATTTTGTTTCTCTGAAGGGCGCACTGCAGCCATTTCGACTTTGCCGCCGTCGGTAGCTGTGCTGCGCCCCATTGGCACGGGTTGCGTCGGACCGCTGGGCTTTTGACTTGGTGGTGGTGTTCACGTAGGCATGTACCCTAGGTGTACAAGGAACACGCATTGACTGAATTTGTGGTGAGAAGCTGCTGCTTTCTTTTCTTTCGTTTGAGACCCTTGACCCAGTCGTCAGAGAATGAATGCCGTGGATGGTGAAGCAATTGGGCAGTATCAAAGACATGGCTTGGTGTAAGTTGGGAAAAGCATTGCAGTTTTCTTGGCACAGAGGCAGTGAGTGTCAGTGTCTGGGATATGCAAAAGTCCTGCCTGAGGAAAAGGGGCCAAGGTGAGGAAGGAGAGGAAAGAGGGAGCTGCAGATCTCCTTCCCTTGTATTCCGCGGTATCACCTGCCTTGCGAATACAGCACCATGCCGCAACGCTCCAGAACAGCGACTAGCGGTGCTGAATAGGACGTTTTGGACAGCAGGCCGCGGAATCCGTCAAACGACATTACCTCTCATCATTTCCCTTCCAGTGTCTAGCCTTGTCTTGCTTCAAGACGCCCTGGCGCTCTTTCGAGCTGGCACGGCTTCTAGGGCTGAGTTTGACACGGGCTGGCTTGCGCAGCCGGTGGGTAAGGGTGTGTAGCACGGAGCGGAACACATGGCTCCCTAAGAAGATGCACCCTTGCAGGCGCCTTGGCCTGAGCTTCTGGAGGCAGTTCTGGACTCCTTGGCATAAGCAGTGGCGAATTCGGTGAGGCACTACCGATCAAGGCACCACCGATCGCGAGGGCTCGCGGCCAGGACGAGCATCGGGGGGCTGCCCGCTCCGACATCAGCGAGCGAATCCGTCTCAGAAGGAAGATACTTGCAGGTAAAATGCGTCATCGCCATGGGTGAAAATGACACCAAAGAGTTGCACAAGATGGACAAGACAGGGCTCACTGAGGCGATTAATTCCATAATTAGCGAGGTGACCCATATGCAGTTGCAGCCCACATGCACGTATGTGCACAACGGGCCATATTTGTCATGGAGAGCCGGTACCTATGTAGATGACCTCTTCCATGCATACACTCACTAGCCTGTGGATTTCCCCCCTTCTCTCCCGTTCTTCTCAACGATTACGTACAAAGCACAATTTGGCCACGGCCCGAGTATTGCATAGTATATTGCGGTAATAACGCCAGCGAGTGGACATACCAAAACTGTCCCGACCACAGGACCTTTGATACCCAGCTCGCCGCCATCTCAGCGCTAGCAAACACCCTGGATTAAGGTTCAATAATTGACAAGGGGGGGCATCTCTCAATCTATTGTCCCAAACGTGCCGGCCAACCCCACGAACCCTTGGCCGGCCTGTGCTGGGGGCTGGAACTTGATCGCCATCTCCACCAACTAGCAAGTTAGCCGAGGGGGAAGGGGGGGGGGGGGGGGGGGGGGGGGGGGGGGGGGGGGGGGGGGGCATATCCACAAGCATCTCTCGGCCGGTGAACTGGTTCTCGGACATTAAAAAAAGAAATCGCGAAAAGTGACCAATCGGCAAGTTGTCTTCCAATCGTGCCCTGGGTCGCCAATCGTCGTCATCAGGTCCGAGCAGCAGCGAAGGATGAGATAGCAAGCGAGGGCCGAGGCCAGGGTGAGAGGGTCTGCCGTGGGTCAACCGTGCCTGGCAATCAACCAACCTATCTATCTAGACTGGTTTTAGACGTAAAATATCCAAGCTCAGCAGCATCGTCAACTAAAATATCACTACTGGAGATACCGCGGGTGTCACGGCAGGGAATTAAGCCGGAGTTTGGGAACGGGCTGACGAACATCTGCTATATAGATACGCGCCTTACCTCGGCCGCTACTGCTGGGAAATAAACAAACACGGCTCTTGGTTAAGACAAGGTGCCATCACCATGTTACCCACTGCCTGCAATTGTAATTCCTATAGACTGGTTTCAATTTCATCCAAGAGGATTTGTCTAAATAACTGGGGTATAAACGCTATATAATAAAAACCGAATTTTGGACGCTCTGTCGAAATCATGCTTTTCGTACTTGTCGTTACCGTGATCCAATCCAGGTGCTCCTTGTTGTATGTGCTTTGCGCAATGTGTGCTGTTGACCGTCGATTTCTCATCCAAAAAGCCCAGAGTAGTCTAATGATATCTTGTCACTCCGATTGCTTCCTCATTACATTAATTTCATCGATTCCCCACCGTCCTCGTTAAACGCTGTTACCGGCGTGGACCGACGCCTTGGTTTGTCCCCCTCGCCCGCTATACCACATATCTTCGTCTCCGTTATCTTGTTCGTGTGTGATGCCGTATGTCGTTTGCACAACCACGCCCGCTGAAAGGTCGCCCTTTGCAATGATGGACTCTTGGCTGCTGTGGCCTCGATGGGTTCTCTCAGATGTGGGCTCGTTTACGACGCTCGATAACTCGTAATGCCCGGAGATGTTGCCGGATCTGCCCAGCGTGTTCGTTCGAGTGGAAGAGTCCTTGGTGATGATTCCATCGGTCCAAAAGATCTTGGTGAAAAGCGGCCGCAAAACTGGGATGTTGACAGTGATGATGCCGACGAGAGTCTCGCGCACGCCCCATTCATTGATCGTGAGAGCGGAGGGCTTCGCTGATAGCGTCAAGACAATTCGGATGATGGCGGCGGCAATAACGAATGCTCCGGAAGAGAGAAGGAGACCAATAACGATTTTCCTGCAGGGCCGGTGTTTAGCACAGTTGGTTGACGAGAGGGTCTAACCCATGACTCACTTTCGAGGGGGAACCTGCAACTTCCAGAGTAAAGGAAGGGGGATGCAAAGAATGAGACCGTCGGTCCTAGTCAATGATTAGAAAACAACACATAGAAAAAAAGATCAGGTGTCAACAAACAAAACGTTAAAAACGGTAGTCACCAAGAAGTTTTGCTTCTTAAAGGTGCACTTCTCTATAATACAAATCAGCGTCATGCCATTGGCGAAAGCGCCGCGAAGACAAACCTCCGGGGTCCGGAATCACTCTACAAAGAAATATGCTGTCAGTTGCGAATTCTTCAAGGTATGAGACAGGCGTATACACATACTGGTAGTTGTGGCTGACGGGGAAGCAACCGAATGTGATCTGGCCAGTAACAGTCAGCGATCTGTGGGGGTTTTGTTGCTTCTGCAGAGTTCCGCCACCATACCGTAAAGAAAACGACTACATATCCGAGTGCGCTTATAATTGATATGGTCTTGACAAAGACATTATGCCAGGTTCCAATTGTCATTCTTGAGAAGAAGCAGAGCATGGTGCCCTTGAGCGACCAGATGAGAGCCGTGTACGCGTACCACGCCGTCAGCTCCAGCTTGGATCCCTTTTCGAACTCGGCAATGTCGTGATCCGACAATACTAGCGAGCAAAACGTCAGCGTCGACGTTGTTAAACCGGGAGCTGGTGGGAGTGAACCTACTCTTTCCCGCCTTCATCTCCACTGATGCTTCTACATTTGTGCCAAGGAAGTCTGCTTTGCATTAGCCAACAGCTTCCAGCACATTGCAACCCACAGGGGCTCTGCGACATACATATTAGATGTACTGTAAATGCATCAATTGTATAGAATATGACGACGAGACAAGAGAAGAAGTCGTCGCCTTGCATTCCGCGAAAGCCGACGGACTTGACGCGCACGGCAAACCGCAGCGTCAAGATCAGCATTCCGATGCCATAGAGCGCCCAGCACTCGTAAAGGAACTGTGTGTTTCCCCCCACGTTAGTCTCTCCGCAATTTGCTTCTTCTTCTTTTTTTTTTTTTTTTTTTGAGTGGGCGTTGTTTCATACTGAAGGTCTACTCTCGGTGATGGGCATGATTGCTGTTGTTGACGTCCGAGAGAGCGTGGCACAATGGCACGGCGTTGTCGAGTGGAAAGAAGTCCAAAAGACGAGGCAAGGCAAGGCAAAGCAAAGCAAAGCAAAGCAAAGCAAAGCAAAGCAAAGCAAAGCAAAGCAAAGCAAAGCAAAGCAAAGCAAAGCAAGCAAGCAAGCACTCTAAACGTGTGACAGACTTTGGCAAGTCAATGGCAACAGCGGCCACGTTGGTTCCAGTGGAGCAAGCTTGGGGGGATCGCGCATGGC
Organism: Calonectria hongkongensis; assembly: GCA_017140755.1. Classification (NCBI taxonomy): domain Eukaryota; kingdom Fungi; phylum Ascomycota; class Sordariomycetes; order Hypocreales; family Nectriaceae; genus Calonectria; species Calonectria hongkongensis. The sequence goes on from JAACJA010000052.1 coordinate 73,602, forward strand.
GGCATTCTCGTAAAGTGGGAATGCAGTACGGTTATACGCCCAGAGATGGCCCTTATGCAAGCCCTCTCCAAGTCGGCGACGATAGCGGCTTCAGCTGCGGTGCAGATTCTACACGCCGTTACCACAGTCCTGGTTCCAGATTGGGTGAGACTAACTAGTTTGATGGCTCGCCGGCCCCTGACCTGAGTCAGGTCCGATCTGTGAACCCGCTGCCCCCCCCCCCCCCCCCCCCCCCCCCCCCCCCCCCCCCCCCCCCCCCCCCCCCCCCCCCCCCCCCCCCCCCTCCGCGCCCTTTCAAGCCCCTCCACTCGGCACATCTTGCGCCGACTCGGCAACAGCTCGCAGAGGCTGAGGGAAGGAAGAGGCGGAAATTGCACTCCAAGGCTGGGGCTCGTGTTGGTGAAGGGAACAACAAGCTGCGCATGAAGGGTCTTCGTCGACCAACACTAAGCACAGACTAGGCGAGGCCAATGATTTTTTGGCGACACCGCCCCCAGAATCCTTTTTGTGGCGTGCGTGCTTGCAGATCCTTCTCCTCCTCATTCTCGCGCAATGTCTCGGAAATCTTGAAAAAGTTTAAAACGGGAGCGTTGTTCCGGAGGTGATAAAACCGTTGGGCTCAAAGTGCAAACTCAAAGGTGAACCGAACCAGCCGTGGTTGATTCGAACTGATGGTAGCAGGTTTACAGGGAGATGCCTGCTTGACTTGCTTGGCCTGCTAGGTGCACTCTTCCTCGCTCTCATTTTCTTTTTACGGCGGCTTGAAATAACCATAACCGCAAAAAGGCCTCCACCGACATCATTGGCGTCCCATGGTGTTCAGTCTAGACAGCAATGGTCGCCGCTGCACGTGGTGGGCGTGGCAAAAGGCACGTTTGGTGGTTCATTAGCAAAAAGTTGCCCTTTTAGGATAACGGTCGCCGGCAAGTCTGTCTAGTCTGGGCAGCCTTCTTGATGGGAGCGTAATAAACCCGGCGTTTTCTTATTTCTTGTGTGACGGGCCAGACGCGCCCATACTGGCCTGGCCGACGATATGTCCACTCTGCACATCCTGGGAGCTCGATCGGCGCCTAACATGCAGGCCAGGTCGTATCAAGCAGGCAATGGGAGCATCAGGCTGGATAGAACAGGACGTGCACTGTCCAGGATTGCTGACGGGGACTGGGCCATGGTCGCTCTCGAGTCATGACGGAGTCGATAGCGTTGTCCGAAACATGTCGGGGGCTCTGGACGCCTGCATCATTGTCGCGGGAGGTACCGCGCAACGTTGAATCGGGAGGCGGCGCTACGCTACTTGAGCAATAGCCAGCCAGCCAGACATGGGAGCCAGACATGGCAGGCATGCCAGCCCTCACCCTCTCTGTGGAGGGCCAAGTATGGTATGTAACTGGCTGCTTCTACTGGTGCTGGTGCTGCTACTGCTGCTGGTATGCGTTGGCTGGACCCGACACTCACATTGTGTTTCAATGTGCATCAGACGGCGCGCATCAGACTGCGTGCATCAAGCTGCACGCTCGCAACGATGTGCTGCGTATGTAGACAGACTGCCCCCCCCGATGACAAAAAGCTGCTCGCTGCTGGCCAATTGTTCCTCCCTCCAAAGGGGCCTCGCCTCGGGAAGCCTAAACTTGGCGCGAATCGGCGCCCTGGCCTCGGCGCTAGTGGACAGGTCGGCCGCCCATTTCAGTCCCGTCTCCAGACTTTGCCATGATCGACGGACAACCTTGTGCCCATCAACAAGCCTTCCCCGTCACTAGCGCCGTTGGGGCCTCCTCTGGACTGGTGTAACATACGCGTACGTCCTGCCCAGAGAGGCTTTTTTTTGTTCCTTTCCTCTTGCTTGGTTGGTTCACTTCCCTCTTTTCTTTCTTTGGTGTAGTGTAGAAAAGGCTAGATAGGAATGCTTCTCGTACGATTATTAATATTTGATCTGAATGAAAATAGACTAACACGGCCAAGGAACAAAGACTAGTTAACCCTGCCGCGTGCTCATTTCTTTTCCAATAGCTCTCGTTCTACCTTCCCGTCCAGGTCTATCTCGCCATCGGCAACCAGCAACCAGCAACCAGCAACCAGCAACCAGCAACCAGCAACCAGCAACCAGCAACCAGCAACCAGCAACCAGCAACCCACCAGCCTTGCCCAACTCGGGCTGAAGTCATCGGACACGGAGGGGTCGGAAGCATCCCTCGTAGAGCGGCACCTTAACATCAACCAGCAACACGAAGACGGACGAGTTTCTCTCCGCGCAGATAACTCTCGCTTCTGTGCGCCAAAGCCACAACATCTTGTTCGTCTCCCAGTGGCGCGTCGTCCCGTAGGCCTGAATGTTAACGGGATGTGCGCTAAACAGCACAGCAATCCCCATGAAGTCGGGCCCAGCCAGCATGCCCATTCCTCCTTTGGGATCTCGTTCAAGTTGGACAACCCGAGGTGGCCTTGCCACGCAGTTATTTGGATCCAGTTGGTCAATGTAGCTCATCCTACGCAACAGGAAGGTGATGGCATGTTTCTACCAACTGATTAGCAAGAACCATCTCCTAAAGCCGGGGGTGTACTGACGTGTGCTTGAACGACTTGGCACATGGCTGGGCAGACGGCCTGCGCGTCGTATGTAGCCGTACCTGATCTTCCGGATCTTGCCGCCATCATGACAAGGTCTCCCACGCATGCCCGCCTTTTCATTTCATAGTGCTCGTTCAGTTTTGCGAAGGGGTCACCCCAGCCTGAAAACGGAGTGTTCATTTGATGAGGTGGTGGTGTCGGGTCGTCCAAGCCACCCTCCGTATCATAGCTCGTAAACTCAGGGTGGAATTGCACGGGCAGTCCCCCCTTACCTATGTAGACTGTGCAGAGCTCATAATCAATCTTGCTGAGTCTTGATTTGTTTTTGAAACGTTAGACGTGGACCGCTTCGGACAACTGCAGCTGGGGTACCTACGAATATCTCCCCGCAAAAAGCTCATAAACCAGATTCCTGACTCGAAGACGTGTCAAATCTAGCGGCCTGCCTGGCCGTTGTATTGAGTTCTTGACGAGATCCAAGAATCCCTTCATGATCCGAAAGTGTCGGAGAGTGAAGCAGGCAAAGAATATCAGGGGCACCTCTATCCAGGCAGCGGTTAACACTCGGTGTCTGGGGGTGACGCTTAGGGTTTTCTCCATCCCATGATGTACTGACCTCTAAGAAGTATCAATTCGAACGCCCGCGTTCCGTAAACTCCGGATGCATAAAGCATTTCGATAAAATGCACGGCCTTTTTGACACCCTCCCGCCAACCTTGGATATCCCCTTTACAGTCACGTAACGTCATGTACATAATGTCATCCATCTGGTCCCTGGATAAGTCCTTGTGACTCCTGGCTACTTGACAAGCAATCAAGAGCACGGCAAAATGCATTTCGCAACTCGGCATTGCCTTGGCGTAGTCGACCAGCAATTCTTTGGGTTTGATTCTCCGACGGGTCTCGGCAGGGATTGCGGCTCTTGTGAGCTGGCCAACGAGTGAATTGAGATCATCATCTGTCTTCGGACCAGTATCATTCCACCTTTGTTCGTTTATCTGGAGTCCGCGTAATATTATTTTCAGATCTTCTATCACGTCGAGCGTATCTATTCTCTTCCTTCGCCATGCGCCGTAGTAACCCCTTTGTTCCTCTAGTGTTTCCCATTGGCTTGGATCCAACTGTCGTGATTTCAACTGTTGCATGACCTTTTGTATCGGCGTCATCTGTGTTGGTACCGTCTGTGCTGGAGCCAGCCGTCTTGGTGTCATTTGTGTTGATGCCGCCTGTGTTGATGCCATATGTGTTTGCATTGGTGCCAACCGTATTGGTGCCAACCGCGTTGATGCCGCCTGTGTTGATGTCATCTGTGTAGATGCCATCCGTGGTGTCATATATGTTTGCATTGGTGCTGTCTCCATTGGGCCCGACTGCGTTGGTGTCGACTGTGCTGATGCCATCTGTATTGGTTCCATTTGTCTTGATGCCGTCTGTATTGGAGCCAGCTGTATTGGAGCAGGCTGTGTAGATGTCCTCTGTGTAGATGTCATCTGTGTTTGAATTGGTGTCGTCTGTGCTGGTTCCGTCTGTATTGGCTCCATCTGTTTTAGAGCCAGCTGTGCCAGTGTCATCGGTGTAGATGTCCTCTGTGGTGTCATATGTGCTCGCATTGGTGTTGTTTCCATTGGGTCCGACAGCGTTGGTGTCGACCGTCCTGATGCCATCTGTATTGGTTCCGTATCCATTGGATCCGACTGCATTGGTTCCGTCTGTATTGGTTCCGTCTGTATTGGTTCCGTCTGTGTTTGTGTCATTTGTGCCAATGTCACCTGTGTTAAGCCCGACCGCAGTGATCGCATCCTCTGTGCTCGAGCCGGATCCAATGGCCGGATCCTCACTGGCTTCATTTCTAACGGTGGTGCCAGCCGACCCGATCCCCTTGGTCGGGTCCGATTTGGCTCCATCTCTTTTGCCCGTGCCACCCGTCCTCTGGGTAGCACTTGGCTGCTGAGAGTAGGCATGGGTGTTGTTTGGATAACGAGGTCGGCAAGCCGACACGAAACGCTTTTTTTTATGATGGTGGTAAATAATCGGCTTGCAGAGAGCGAGGGTCCGGGAACGCGGGGTTTGCGTGTGCTACAAATACTCTGCATCTGGCTTCCATCGCTTTGGGGTTGGGGTCCCGTTTTCCGCAACCCCAAAAAAGCAACCAGTCCCAGGTGCGCGTGCTCATTCGAAATCTGCCGGGAATTCCTTGTCCAATCTCGCCAATAGCCCAGCTGCCTCGTCTCATAAAAGCAAGTAGCTGCAGCTTATAGTGGGGTTCCATCATCCCACTGTTGCCCGAAAAGCAAATCCACTGGACGCTGCCAAGCTTGCAAGGAGAGGTTGAGTTATGCATACGCCATACCTCATCTCCTTGATTGGTGGCTCGCGTCGTATGATAGCTCACTCGTCGCCACTTGATGATGTCTTTCAGCGCCTCTCGAAACGGGGATAGCGAATGCAACACTGAGATGCACATCTACCCTCCAATGTGACAAATAGATTGGCACATGGTGTCAATTAAGCAGCGCCAACTCGCGCCGTCCTGAGCATTTCCTTCAGCTCATGTTTCAATCACTCTGGGTTGAGAAGTGACTATCGGTTGTTTTACGTGAATGCATTGGTGGATATAAGTCTGCCCTGCCTGGAAGCCCCACAATCCCCTCTGTTTTCTCTCCTCTGGTCAGGTTTCTCGTGCAGCGAGGCTGGCTTCCCTGTGGATATTGCAAAAGCTATCACCCATAGTTTCTTTTTTGGGGTTCTGCTATTGGCCAAAGCATCCTGCAAGCCAACAGTCCTGAAGTTCCTGATTCCCACCAATGTCTCCGTATTGGACCTGGGATTGGCTTATATGGGGCACACTTCTCCGCCGCATCTCCCCAATCCCCCGATCGAGAATAGAGTGAGGCGGCCGATTTAAATTGCTCTTTGCTCCTATTGGCGATCTCAGCCTCGATCCCGGCTGAGCTGCAGCTGCAGTCACCAAGTAGCTGCTGTTCAAGCCAATATCCTCAACCCCTCCAACAACGACTGGCCACCCCCGGTTTGGCCTCTCTGCCAACTTCTCTTTTCCTTTCTGTCTGCTGCTGGGCATTCTGTCTTGTGGTCCATTCATGCGTGTTTTCTTCGTCAATCTCGTATCGGTCTGAGACAATGTCGCAAGGTGCGGGCGATTCGCATCAGCTGGGTGCAAAAAACAGATTGCGCTAGTATTACCTCCCAACACCATTCTCATCCCGTTTTTGAACCCTAGCAAAAGAAAACACTACGACTAGCTACTGCCATGTTTAGACTCGTTGACCGACCTGCGACCTCTCGGGCAATCCAAGAGCCGCGTTCTCGCGCTCAATCTTGTCAATCTTGGTCGTGAGGCTATCAAACATGAATTTGTCGGTGCGTCTGGCGAGTTCTCTGAAGAAGGCCAAGGTCGCTAGGTCGCTACTCATCTCTGCAACCTCAAAATCGGCCATGCCGCGGTAGATAATGTCTTCAATCGGGAAAAGGGTCTCGAGACGCTTCAGATCAAATTGGAGCGCACTGAAGACAGCATCAAAGAGGTCTAGGCTGTCGATGACGAGAACCTCCTTCCTGAGGAGCAGCCCGTCACTTGGCATTCTGTCGAGGGCAATATCCTCGAGCTCCAGATGCAACTGCTCGTAAGCCGGTGGCAAGCTGGTGTTCCGCGGCAGTCTCCCGTTCTGCGGCTGAAAGGTCTTTGTAAACCATTCAGTGTCTTGCATGTGCAATACCATGCATATCATGGTGATTTGGGGAAGCCGGTGGACGTCGAAGTGAGGGTCCGCGATCTGCACGGCATTTCCCCATCTGAGAAAGCGGAGCTTGAGGGTATCGAACATCAAGACGCGCTCTGTGAAACTGTCGCTGAACTTTTGACCAAATTGGACAAATCGGAACGTGTCAGCAACGTTGTTGAAGAGAGCGGCCATGCTGAGCCGGCAGAAGTTGACAAGGTCCACGGGTCCGCACATTTTGGTTAGATAGTGCGGGTGGGTTGTACAGGGGGGCGTAAAAGGAAAGAAAAGTTTTGGCTTGGGATGTTGGGTGATGGCTTTTGTTCTTCTTGATGGATGATGCTGGATGATGCGAGATGAAGAAGTAACGTGGGGTCAGACTTGGTAGATATAAGGAAACCCCGATTTGGTGTCGCTCATGTGGCAGGCAGGCCCCCCGTGTGATAAACATCTCCTTATTCTGTGTTTCTTTTTATGAGGCTTTCAATCCAAGACATGCGGGATGTTACTTCTCTCCGCCACCCAACGACTCTACGAAAAAGGAAACATAAAAAATGCACAGGGTCTTGGCGGGATACATTGATGATGCCAGTCCGCAGCACGTTGCATGCTGTGTGGATAAGAAGAGAAAGCATGGGCAACGGTCGTGGTGCGCGAACCATGACGGCCCAAAAGTACATTAGATATCTACAACGTAGGTATCTCTTTTTTTTCTTTCTCCACGACGCCCTCCAAAGCAAAGTCTGATAAGAAATGATCCCCGTACAAAGAGAACCGATCCCTATTTAACTCCGTCCCGGGGTTTCAGTCTTCCAGTGTGGGTGTGTTGGCCCTGGAAATGCTTCCCCCACTGAGACGTAGGAGGGTGCAGCCGCAGCCATGCTCTGTCTGGGTTGAGGGTACAAGTCAAAAACTAGGTACCCGGCGCATCTAATTTGTACCTTTTTGGGGTTCTATTTCTTTTTGGCTTTTGTTTCAAGATTCGGCATTTCCGGACAGGAACCAAAACCCTGATCGACAACTAGTTAGGACAAGAGAGCCTCTTCTCCTGCCAGGAGTTTTGGTTCCGACGCACAGTAGTACATCACGCGAGCCCTTCGAGGACACTCGGTCGCTACGCAAGCAATTTCATTGGCCGTTATAGTACACGGGTGGGCTCAGTTCCGCTAGCAGCAGGAATCTGGACGGGTTTCTGTAGGTGCCACCGTGACGGTGCGGGACGGTACAAGAGACCGGCTCCATCTGCCGCCTCTTGCCGGGCATCCGGCCATGCCAGACCTGCTTCCAGACCACAATGCCAGCTCACAAAATGCGAAATGCACTGAAACCAATCCAGAAGTCTATCTGATGTTTTGGTAACGCCTCTTTTGAGACATGCTCCGGAGCTCCATAGATCCCCGCACCAGGGACCAAACAAACCCACCCACACGACTGATCGTCCATCGGATGCTGAACAAGTCGTGGCGCCCCGAGCTCCTAGATCAACCAGCAACTCCATTAGCCGTCCTGCGCCAAGTCCTTGCTTCCTTTGGCGTGTCTCGAGCGCACTCGTTTGGGCCATACAAATGCCATGTTGAACATGAGCCAACGAGATCTCAAGGTTTTATCACGCCGAGATACCACCGGCATGATGAATATTCTGTTCCCATCGCTGGTCACAGTTCCCCGCGATATAGGTTGCGTGTTAGCAAGTTGAACACTGGACGAAAACCCCCACTAAAAATAAGTAAAGAACAAAAAAAAACAAGACTAAGGGTTTCTAGTCTATAGCAGCGGACCCTGGAAAGGGAAAGCTGTTCAGATCCAAGTATCCTGCGTGCTTCCTCCAGATCGGCTTCTGCGAGGTGATGGATAGATAACCCACATCAGCGCGAGCAGGTATCAGGTTTCGAGTCCAGATCTGCGCATCAGGGCCCAAAGGAGGGTTGGCGAGACAAAGATTTGCACGTTGAAAAAAGCAGAGCGCCTGGCTGAGGTCGGGTCAAGGGAGAGAGAGCAGGAGGCGCTATTGATTCTGGGCATGATTGACGAGGCTTGAGACGACATGTCGATCCATGCATGGACCAGTGAAAGCTGAGTGCGCCATGGGCGTATTTGGCGTATCACCCGACCGTCTCTCTCTCAATCTCATAGGTTTCTACTCGCGATCAGCACGCATACAAACGGGGCGAAGCAGCAAGCCATCCAACAAAGTAAAGTGGCCCGTAAAGTGCGTTTCCCTTACATTTCCAAAAGGCGAGTGAGCGGGGCCAGGCCTGCCGGCGACAGAATATGTGGCACGCACTATGCAAATATCTTTTCCTTAAACCCAGCTGCCAAAATAATTGGTAATCAATGAATGATTTTTGGATGGATAATTTAAATTATCATAGCGCTCACATATGTCTTAGGCTTTTTTTTTTTTTTATCTTGGGGTTCTTTTTTTCTTGCTTTGCTTTGCTTTGCCCATTCATGAGCTTGTGATTTAACCATCCCACAGTGGTGTGCCATCCGTTTTTTGTCATCCACTGGGTATCCAGCAGCAAGCAGCCGGATACGGGCTGGCATCAGGGCCGAGTTGCACATTTTCAATGGACCGTGGGGGGGAACAGATACGAGCACATGTATGTATGGCCATGGCAAGGTGCAGGTGCAGTAGGGTTGTCTCTACATGATGCATGTCGACTCACACACACACACATGATGGCATTCACACCGCCGTGTTTCATGAAATGGGATCCTACTGCGACGCTGCCAGACCTGGCTTGTCGGGGAGCGAGTACCATGCCACCACCAAAGCAGGCTGTTTTCTCGAGGAAACACAATTTACGGGCATGTTTCTTTTTTGGCGACCTTTGCCGCAGGTGGCCGGTCTCCTGCGATGTCACTGTACAGCACACCGCTACCCCTCTGTAACTAGGCACTATATTCCACCAACCAACATCCATCAGGCTGCAAAAAAAGCAACGCATGCTTGCTTTGTCTCAGAGCACAGCGCGTCCGAAGGGTCCGACGAGCGAGTTCTCCCGGGCCGGTCGACTGTGACTGCTGGGCTTTGTGCCACTCTTACTGATCGTCCAGGCGTATGCACCCCCTACGCCATCCCCTCCCCCTCCCCTCTATGGCCCATTGCTCGCTCGCTTACCTCCTCTTCAGGTTCCCGTGTTTTGTGCATGCCTGCGCAAGACACGGAACAGAATCCTAACAAGCCAGCAGCCCAATCGTCGTCTGTGCTGGTATTCTAAGACATGACTCACAACACTCTGCATAGCCCCTGCTCCAGCCAGACAGCTCGAGAGCGAAAGCTAAAAAGGGCACCAGAAACCCGCCCGCCGTCTTCACGTCTGCTCTCTGTGGCGTCGTCGTGGTGGTGGTGGTGTCTGTCCGTCTTGCTGGCGCCACATGCCCCACTAGCTAGCACGTACCTACGTAGCCCATTTTCTCCCTTCCCTCTTTTCCCCCAGTTCAGGATTGACGGGCCGCGAACCAGCCTGGCGAACCACAAACCAAGACAAACGGTTGCCTCGACATGCAAGCCACCGGGACCGCGATGAGCGCCCTTCGCTCGGGTTGGGCAGCAAGACATTGCCCTGTGCCCGCATGCAGCGTTTGAGTCGTAGCATTCGCTGTCAGTCCAAGAGGGGGAAGGGACAGTGTATTGCCCCCATGCATTTTATGATTTATGCTCGCAGGTTAAACAGACAGAAGCCATCCAGTCTCACCTGCGGGTGCAGGCGGACGCGCGTACATTGATGGATCGGCAACCGTTCGTATGAATGAAACATGCGCAGTGAGGCTTGTTAAATGCTAAATTGCAATGGCATTGGCTCGCATACAACAAGTGAACCATTCTTGTTACGTGATGTTTTCCGTGCCACTATAGGATCCATCGTGTCGCTCACTTTAGCAAGGTGAGACGCCTCATTTTTGGCTAGCCTACCCTATACTACGATCTCCTCCTTCTGGCCATGCAAGTTGGGCGAACAATGCACCCGAAATTGAGCGAGGAAATCATTAGTACTTGATAATCCAGATAATCTGTTACAGGGTCTTTCTTTTTAGTTGGTGGTTTTCTGCCTTTGAATCAAGGCTTTGGTTCACCTATGCCGCAACCCATCTAACACTCATCATCTGAGACACACCACCTGTCAAAGGTGGACTAACTCAGAGACTTTCGCCTGTGCACAAGTACAGATGAAACGAAATTACGCAAATAGACGACAATAATCTATGTGAAATGCACCAGAAGGTCCCGGAAATAGCATCAATCTATAGACATCCCATGCCAACTAAACATTTGCCATCTCCATAATTTAACCTACCCCGACATCAACGTGGTGGATCCAAACTTATGCACACTTGCGGCACGAATATATAGAGAATCAATTTACTCGACGTAATGGTCAATTGGACGCATCGGCCAGGCACGAAGATGAAACGGCCATTGCATTTGTAATTGAATAAAAATATGATAGATGTAAATCTGGCACGTAAAACGGACCGCATGAACTCTAGGCTCGACTAGTCGCAAATCGCTATCCCAATCACCCAGTGCTCTAAAATAGAACGCCTCTCAAACTCCCCCCAATGAAGATTACTCATACAGCCGAATCGTCTCCTGGTCTAGCCCCCCCTTCTTCGTGAGATGGCTCGCGGTCCTCTCGATATGATGTTCGTAGAGGGCTGTCGCCAGTACTAGATCCACCATATGAGGACTGTCTACCCCTGGATCTCCACCACCCCAGAGAAAATAGACCGGCTAGTGTATCCGATGTGGTCGAGCTTCTTTGTCTAAGATGTCTGCGGGCAACTAGACCCGGAAAACCAGTGCTCCTGCGTCGGCGCCTAGTAAACTTGCGAGGCGAGGACTCAGTGCTAGGGCCAGACTCTTCTCCATTAGGAGGGATGGCAGCAGGCCTTCTTGTAAGTAACGGTGAAGATTCGGTGAATCCAGGTAGCGTGCTTGACCGCCGACGGTGTCCAGGAGAGACAGCTTCATCGCGGTCTTCCAACTCGTCCCAGATTTCGGCATGCTCTGCCCATCGGGCGCTCTTCCTTCGTGACATGGTTAAAGGGGCGGATTCACCGTTAGTTTGTGGAAATGTTTGGTAGGTTGATGGTGTATCCACCGCAGTTGCTTGATCAGAACCCAACAAGGATTCCTCCTCGCCCTCGGTATCTTCAACGAGTCCGAGTCCGGGTGCCAATGTGGATTGGCCAACTCCAGGTGTATGCTGCTCATCGCTCAATCGCCATGAAAGGGCGAGAACGCCTGACAGTAAAATAACAGTGCCCAGTGCAATAAGACAGGCACGCAGGGCTGATATTAGGTTGGTTTGGTTGAAGTAAATCAACCCATCGAGGATAGCAATAATGTTGTAAACGCAGAAAACAAGGGGATACAGAACCGAGGTAGAGACCAGCTTGAGACCCCGGTGTAGGTAGTAGAGCTGGCATAGTGCTAAGCAGACGAGCCCGAGAACAATCGCCCACGACTCCCAGTGAACAAACTGGTTCTTCCCGCCAATTGTCTTAATCACAAGTTCAACAGATGATTTGGCGAACAGGAGCGCGTGGGCTGAAAGGTCGCCGCTAATGACGCCATAGCTAATTCCACGAATAAGTCGGAATCTGGCGTCGTGAGAGAGACTGGACATATTGTTGACAATGTCTGTTGTTACAGCAAGGACAGTGACGAACACAGCCTGCAAAATCATCCATGCAATGAATGGCTTCCGTCCCAGCAACTCGAGCAGCTCGTTCAAGTCGTGTGGCGGTGAGGGAATGGCACCAAAAATGGCAATTAGAATGGCGCCCATCGTGACTAGGACTGTCCCGGAGAGGGACCAGCGCGTAAATGGTTCATTGAGTATTAGGCTTGCGCAAATAGAGTTGAAGACCAGGCCTGCAGCCTGGAGGGTCGAGAGAACGGGCAGAGGTAGTGTCGATATCTGGACGGTGCTCCCGAGGAGATTGGCCACAATGAACATGCCCATTCCGATCTGCCATCTCCTTCGGCGGTACGGCGGTCGACGAACATCGTGAGGCCCCTTTTCGTCTTCGAGGATGTGCGACTTTCGCTGCAGAGTCAAGCCGAGACTCTGGACGCTGGTGGACAGCAACCCGACAAGAATACCCAGCTGGAACAGACGCCAGGTTAGCACAGGAGGTGGTCAATAACGCGCTCTCAAACATACAGCTATGCTCCCGCCCGCAGAGATACCGCCGAACAACCCCATTGCGCCTGGGCCAGGTCCGGGATCATCTGGCAGGGGAGAGTGGAAGCGGCGTCGCTAACTGCGTCGCATAGGAATCGGATTTTGGTGGCGGATTGGGATTTTCGGTATCGCGTGCGCCCGAGGAGCAGATGATGTCGTTGGGGAGAAATGGGTTTGACGTCAGGACTCCAAGGTGCTTCGGTGTGAAGTGGAAATGATTGACGGCTGACAGTAAGATGGGTTATTCGTGGGTTTATCTTGCGTGCTGGAGGTCGGGACGGCAAAACGCCAAATTGCGGCAAGGAAAGGGAGATGGTTTGGTACACAGGAAGGGTCCTCTGGCGTAGACTAATAATACTGTCGATGTCTGAATGTCTTGTGGAGGTGAACGGCACACGCCTGGCTTCGGCTGACCTGAGGCATGCAACACGAGACGCACCCGCCACTCGCAAGCTGGCAGCAAACTGGCAGGGGATATGAGAGGATGTGGCGGTGCAGTCACATGATCTACGTCATCGGGCTAGCTGAGTGGCCGATATGGGCACGAGTGGGGGGCGCGGCAAAGGAGCTTGTGGCGGCATGCCGCTAAAGCTGATGTTCCCTTGGGAACTCATCTACACAGCTTGGACCCGGCGTCACAGGCAGCTCCGTACTCCACTCTCAACTGCTCGATCTCTCTTCCTCATTCCCAGTCGTCATCCATCTCTACGACGACGAGGCCATCATTGTCCTGCTGCGACGTGCCTGCTTCACTCTTCTTTCGATCCCGGCTAATTCCCCCCTAATCCGCCATCATGTCGCAACACGCATTGTCCGACCAGCAGGTACGTTGCCCAGCCTCTTGTCCATCCCGCGTCGTCATCCCCATTCGCTAACCGGCCGAATCATCATCGCTCCAGGTCGACAATGAGCTCCGCAAGATGACTGCCTTCATCAAGCAGGAAGCCATGGAGAAGGCCCGCGAGATCGAGATCAAGGCCAACGAGGAGTTCGAGATCGAAAAGTCCAAGCTCGTCCGCCAGGAGACCGATGCCATCGATAGCCAATACGAGAAGAAGTTTAAGCAGGCCACAATGTCCCAGCAGATCACCCGATCCAAGGTGTCCAACAAGACACGACTCAAGGTCCTCGGTGCTCGCCAGGAGCTGCTGGACAGCATATTCGCCGAGGCCAAGCAGAAGCTTGCTGACGGCACCAAGGATAAGGCCAAGTACCAGAAGGCGCTCAAGGGTCTCCTCCTTGAGGGATTCTACTCTCTCAACGAGCCCGAGCTCGAGGTCCGCTCAAGGAAGCAGGATAACGATGTCGTCAAGAAGGCCATTGAGGAGGCAGCCAAGGAGTACAAGAAGGAGGTCGGCCAGGATATTACCGCCAAGATCGACGAGAGCGACCCTCTACCTGATACCTCGTACGTGTTTCATACGTTTCTCAAGTTTCCGCAATTCGGACTAACATGGATACAGTGCTGGTGGTGTTGTCATTATCGGTGGAAAGGGCAAGATTGATATCGACAATACTTTTGAAGCTCGATTGAAGCTCCTCGAAGAGTCTGCTGCCCCCGCAGTCCGTGAGGCTCTGTTCGGCAAGAACCCTAACCGCAAGTTCTTTGACTAAGCACCCCGCTGGTCTTGAGATGACAAGTTTTACCAGCACGCCGAGGGAGAGAGGCGCGACAGAAGAGGAGGACGCTCTCCGACGCAAGACTTGAGTTGTTGCTAATCAGTCCGCGCTCCGTAGCTTAGAGGCTGTATCATAACGGTTCCGGTTGCTTTTTTTAGTTCCTGAATTAGGTCGTCTTGTATTCATTAAACTACGAGATCCGATGATTATATATATACGTGCGAAACCTTCAAAAACGACAGTGAACTCCTCCGCGCCCTATACGTGCCGTAAAAGACGAAAACCCTGAGGTTTTATCATGCCAACCACTGCTCTTTCATAGCAGCTATAGTCTATAGTATAGTCTCATCCCCTGTGACCTGATCCTGCCCCTTTGGGCGAAGGAAATTCTTCATATATTCCTGCTGCTTGGGAAGCGCATGGTCCTCCTTGGCCCCGGGCTGCTCGAAGATGCTCTGCTGGACCTTCTTACGCGTCCGGACAGAGTATGCGAGCCGTTGCCGGACCCAGTCGATGGTTGTCTTTGCCTCGGTACGAGCCAGCTTCATCCCCGAATCATTGATTTTCTTCCATGATTCCTGGAGAAGACCAGTCAGCTCATCAATGTCGTCGTTGAACTGCTGCTCATCCTTGGGACCAGCTGTTGGAACGAAACAACCGTCGTCGAGAATAACGTTGACTAGTATGATGTTGGCCTGGAGCTCAGCAAAGTCCGTCTGAGGACCGACTTCAAAGTCGTCCTCTTTCATGCGGTCGATGAGGCCCCGGATCGTCATTACGAGATTGGGGTGTGAGCGACTGAGGGCTGGCTTGCCAAACAGGAACGTTACTGCAAGCCGGCGCCGCATCTCATGACACTCTTTGTATCTTATCGGGATACAAGCAAGCACATTTGCTCTCAGACACTGGGACTTAGCAAGTGTCCATATCAAAGCGCATGTCTCGCAGCACTGTTGATCGTTAGCGGTAAACTCGACATGGTTAAAATCACAATATACTCACAAAGGTGTCCCAATGCGCTCGAGGGATAGCACGAAGAAGGGCATGTAGGGCACGTTCTAAAGGGACGAGAGTGTCAATACTGTAGATGAGAGACTTATCCATAGCCATCCGTATCAGCGCCTGGGAGGCGTACATCGCGGATAAGAGGGGCAGACGTGGTGCGATTCTCTTCAGTAGAACAAGAAAAGAGGTCAGACTACCCCAATCACGATCTGGATATGGGTCACCAGTGCCTTTTGATAGAGCCAACTCGGCATTTCGTTCACTGATGCTAGGAGCAGCACCAAAGCGTAAGAATAGCTCCTCCATACGTCGCGGTGTTATAAACGTATTGACCTGCTTAGGGCTTCCGCTAATGAGGTTGACGTACTCTCGGCGCATGATGTACGACTTTTGGCTGCTCAGCTCATTCAACATCCAATTGAATAGTTCGTCTGGCAACTGGCCTTTCTTGGATAGGAGGTAGTTCATTGGTAGCCCAGAGACGAGGTGTCGCTCGCGCGTCCTTTCATCGCCCTGGGTAATGAATTTCCAGATACCCTTCATTCGCTTAGGGGTTGGAGTGGGAGAAGGCGCAACATACTCAGTGTCGAAAAACAAGTATCGAGACTGCGAGTGCCCTCCTTCTGACCTCTGAACTGCCCGGATGACCTTTTGTGCACCACGGCCATTCTCGTTCTTGACGATTCCTTCAAGGGCATTGCTCATCTGAACCTCGGTGTCAACCATCTCTTCGTCCTCATCTTCGGGCTCTTCAGCAAGCTCCTGGGCTCTCATGGAGCTGGCGTTGATGGCTTCATCACGCCGGGCATCTTTTGCTAGAGCTTTGAGATCAAACTTGTGTTTTGGCTCCAGCTTCACTGGAGACGCAGTGTACCGGACCGCCGTCCTCTTTGTTCTTGGGGTAGTAAAGAGGCCTCTTGGTACAGGCTTATCTGCCTGGCCCGGACGACCGCGACCTAGAATGGCCGACAAGTCCTCGAGGGAGTCATCGGACGAAGACCCGAAGCCGTCCTCGTCATCTGAAGCGCGAATCTCCAGGTCCCGGGTAGGCAGCGGCCGAGTCTTGGCCGGGGTGTTCCGCTGGCTGAATGGGGACGACGGAGGTAGCGGAGACGGGGAGGGGGGATCCGACTCGGTGCGCTGGACGGACCGGGGCGTTTGGGGAGTCCGTGAGCTTTGGCTCGCGGGTTTGGGCGCGGGTTTGAAGAAACTCAGGATGTTGCCATTTTTGCTCTTTTGCGACATGATGGCATGCGACTCGTTTATCCGCGCGCCGGCGGGTTGCAGGACTGGGCGACACAAGGCTCGTCCCGACTCGGGGGCGATGGCCTGCGCGCGAGCAAATTCTCGGACCAAAAGGGAACCCGGGAACGAACCAGGAACCGATTTGGGACGCGGACTGAAGCGCGTCTGACAGATCGCTCCCGCAAAAGACTGGCTCTGGCAAGGAATACGGCAGATAGGCAAAAGTCGTGTCACCTCGGGAGCCAGCCACACACCTTGTGTGAGGTGAGGATTTAGGTGTGGCGTAGGGCACCCGCAAGCCAGTAGCAAACCGTGGCTTAGCTCTTTGGAAGGGGGGTGCCGCTGACGCTGACTGTGTCCAGTTGGTACCTTTGGGGAGTACCTCTGGGGAGTATGTTTCCCTGTGGCGCTTCTGACGAGCCGCCGCGTCCAGTGGTTTTGGGGGAATAAATTGCAAGGGGGTTGCTAACTATGCAGACCCCGAAATAGACCAAGGCGGCCGGCCCCTTTCTGGCCACTGGCACTGGCACTGGCCGGCTTGGCAAGGAAGACGTTTGCTGACTGACAGCAGCGCTTCTATGTACATACGGCACGAACCACTCACACTTCGTCCTGTACGGGTTGCGTCTGCGCGCCTGATAAACCCTCTATCTGGAAAGACCTGAGTTAACCTCCATGTCACTCTCGCACCGCCCCGTGGAACACGGTGCATAGTAAATGAGCGGGCGGCCGACTAGGGTATACCGATGCCTCACCGACAGCATCCCCCAGTGCCTGTTTCGCGTATGTATCTCGCCCCCCCCAAAAAAAGGGGTCGTGTCGTGGGCTTGACCTGAAGATTGATCTTCAGGGACCAGGTTTACGGTCCATTCCGATCCATCAGGCGGGGAACGGCATAAATGCATATTGAATTGTCCCTGTGGAATGTGTTTAACAGCATACCTCTACTGTTCGTGGTATGTGGCCTTGTTTCGACAATTGTGGGTATTCAATGTAAAAATCGCAGAGGATTCTGGGCATGCATTGCGGTCCTAAAACTCCTGTTACCAGCCAACTGCATCAGCCCTGTTTCGGCGCGTATGACGAGGGCTTTGCAAGTTAGGCCAAACGGTGATCATCAAGGTTTCAGACCCGTGCTTCTGTCCCATGTCGACCATCATTCGCCGGGCCTGGAACCTCGTGGCCCAACGTATCATGTCCATCTCGACTTCGTATCCCGGCGTTTTGTTTGCTCGTGTCGAGACAGTGTCTCGGCCACGGGCCCACGGGAAATCTGCAATGAGGCTTAGATGCCTACTAGCGGAATGAGCCCATTGTACGATCCCTCCCCGTCGCCCATGGGGACAGGCAGCATCAACCCAAAATCTACGGAGTAGGGGTCATTTCTAGAAATCCTGGATTACGTAGCGCAGCCCTTCTTTGCTTTTGGACGGTTTGGTACGGCGACGATCCAGAGGCCGGCCATGTGCTGGAAATTTGGAGCTGCACGCCAAGGGACCCCTGGCCAGGGTTGCTCGGAGCCATGGCTTACAAGGCAGGAGAGACAGGAGGAGGGGGACCGTGCTTCAATTGTGCACCGAACGATGGCTGCATCATGACGACAGAGAGCTACGCCAGAAGGTGCCATTGCGTGTGGAATTTGCACTTTTGGTTTGGGCGATGGTGTGGCTACGGAAGCCTTCTTTGGTGGCTATGGAGAGATCGACTTTGAGGCTAATTTATGAGTGCTCGCATGGCCCAGGATAAGGATCTGACCGTGATTGCATACTTGAGGCGCTCAGAATTTCGATATTTGCGAAAATCCATTGCAGAGCCATGACGAGGAACGTTGTGGAGCTTGGCAGCCATAGGGGCAAGCCACCGCGTGTCCGCGAAATGGCGACACGGTACGGGAGACATGGCCCCGCTGCTAACTTGCTTGAATCAACTGCCCCTCGTGTATGTATGTATGTGCAGCATGAAGCGCGCTCGTGATTAATTCCGAGAGTCCGACGGTGCCGAATGTTGGATGGTGGTCGCCGCATGTGTATGGTGGACGGCGCCGACGACGGACAATATGCGGCGACAAGCCTTTAGGTGACAAGCTGGTTCAACAAAAAAAGGGCGCATTCGGAGCCCGATAGACACCGAAGACATGCGCTGAGATGAAAATAAGTATGGACTTGTGTGTGCCATCACATCGGGCCGGGCTTCCCATGTTACGGACCCGGCGCGGCGATTCACGAAACTGGGAAACGACCGACCGAGCGCTTTTACAACCGAGAATTAGACAACAAACTGTCAGAACGCATTGATAACCATAAAGCAAACTTGCTGTCGTGGGGCTGCCTCGTTCAATTGATGAACGAGGCGGGCGGGAGATAGATCTGGGCCGACAGAGAGCCAATTGGAAACGATGACAGCCAATGCCACCCTCCAACTTGCCTGGCCGCGTAGGATCACCCGTGATGGTTGGGCAAAATCTCTTGGAGAAAACCCAGCTGAACGGATTGAGAGAGGCACAGGAAAGGCTATTCGCGCATGGTAACGTGTAGGGAGATTTGATGATGGATTTAGCCTGGCTTGAGGAACACCAAGGTGACGGTAGACAGGCCAAGGGTACCCCGAAAGAAAGTATCGACCCTTTACGGAGGGGGAAGGGATTGGAAGGATGGAGGTGATGGGATAACTTAATTTCCGATGCGCCTTCACCTAGCCTGTAAGAGGGATGACCCTGCCATGTGCTTTGCTTATGTCAGGATACGTTGGCCAAGTGGAGGGCGCCAGAAGCCAGAGAAGCCAAGGCAAGCCGCCGAGCCCACCACCAATCCGTTTTCACCAAGGAAAGCTTGGTTGCGGCGGGCTGCAGCCTCCTAGACCTTTTGACAAGGGACTCAGCTCAGGGCTGGATCTAACCAGCCTTCCTGCTTCAGGGACCAACGTCGCCGCCTGGCCGAGTGGGCTCGGCGGGTTTCCTAAGCTCAGTTGGTCTCATCTTAGGCTCACGAACCGACCGCTGTTCAGATGCATTACTAACGTGGCCTCCTCTTCCATGTGCTTCAAATTGGTGACGAAAAGGCGTATGTCAGCAGCGATGCCGCTAAACGGTGGCGCCCCTCACTTGCTTACAAGACAACGACAAATCTGCAGTCTCGGCGGAAAAAAAACCTCCTTCGTGATCCGGGGGTTTGGTGTCCGGCAGTCCGATGCGCGGGATAACTTTTTTTTTAGGTTGCAAATAGCATCTGCAACGTCTGAGTGGATAGGTGTGATGCTGCGGGATTCTGCGGGATTCTGCGGGTGATGCTGCGGATGATGCTTCGCCGGATGCTGCGGCGGAGTGCTGACCGTGTCAGATGGTGGTGAATGGCTACACAGTAACTAGTTTGTCTCCATCAATAGACAGAGATAGTGTGAGAGATGGGCGGGCCTGGCGTACGTGTGTACTCCGTAATCACTGTACCTCCGACGAGGTCTAATTCTGTCACCAACGTCCGAGACAAGAGACACCGTGGGGGGAACATGTAGATGGTTATGTTGGAACAAGACAAGTGGCACACGGAGAGTTCTTTTCTACGACGGCAGTGGAAACTAATTGTGACTGTCTACGGGTGAATAAAATGTGCGATTGGATCATAGCCATCATCTCTGCACAATATTGTCATCGTCGTCGCTCCGTTCCCGTGGCGGCTGGCCAAGTGAAGGTGCTAGAGAACCCTTTTCTTTTTGCATGGAGCATTAGGGGGGGCGTGCACGATAGGTGAAAAGTGTCTCGAGGTGCTGAGGCGGCCATAAAAGAATGCCAGTACGGGGCAAGCGCTGCTAAATAAAAAAAAATTAGAGGCCACTGCTGGATCGGATGGAGAAGTCTAAATCAAACCAGCCGCTTGTCGACGCTTTCGACCCTCGCTCCATAGGAGGAGATTGATACGTCTTGAATTGGGTAGTTGTGCCGTACCTTGAGCATGGGGCGTGTGTGTCGCGATGCGGCCATTGGTAAATGCGAATGTGGCAGGGGAGCGTCGTGGATCTTGCGTGGATGGATTCGTCCAGTCCAACCTGGCTGGCTGGCTGGGGCGGATGCGCTCCGAATCCAGTGAGCAGCGGGCATTGGAGAACAATGTGCGAAATGCGTAGGGGGGCGCCAAGAGGCATGGCAGGGCCGGCCTCTCTGCAGCTCTGCAGCGCGAATCGTACCCACTGCAGCGTGAATGGACGCACTGCTGTGCTCCGTATCCCGTATCCCGCGACTTTTTTGTGTGATATAGTACATTGTAATGCGCAGCTGGATAAGCGCAAACGGGAGGATGGACGGAGCGGGATGGGATAGATGAAGAACGTGGGGACTAAAGGCCAGGGTACTTTGCGATGCGGTATCGATGTGTCTGTGACAATGCCGCAATCCGCACAGCCTTGGTGCATCCTGTTACCTCCGCTGGCTCCGTCCGCTGGCTCCGGACGTAACTGTTGCCCGCGGCCGAGCTGGTGGTCGACTATCGACTTTTTTTTTTCTTGCACTGCGTTGTCGGATCGTTCGGGAATCAACTCTTGCTCCCTCCGCATCCGCGAGCCAACCGTATCCCATGCACTCGAGCAAGCCCTCGCCGTCGACGCCGCTGCCGCCACACCCACCCGCCCCAAGGCCCGAAGCAGCTTGGTGGTGTGCTAGATCCGTGCTGGACGTGTACGGCGTCCTGGAGGGAGAGGTAAGGTCCCCCAGTCGCCCCTCAGGTTGACGTCGGTTCCATATGGAAGCGATGCGCTACGCCCCACTGCCCGCTGCCTGCACACCCTTCCTACACCCACTTCTCCCCCACTGCCATTTCCCTCGCCCAGCCCGTCCCAGGCTTTCCCAGGCTTCTTCAGGTGCCCCAGGCCGTCCCCGTCCCTCCCAGCTGCACCCAGCTGCTGTCTCTGCACCGCCAGAACGGGCCCCTGGCGTCCTTCTGAAGACGCCCCTAGCCTGTGGCCCCCCCGTAGCCCCAGTGGACCGTCGCTCCCAAAGTCCACCGTAGCTTTTTTTTCCCTCCCGCCCCGTCTTGCTTACACAACTCCCTATTCTCCCATCTCCGTTGTCTCCATCCTCATCAACAAACATCCCATCTCTCCCTCCCCTCCACGAAACGATCCGCCTAGCCGCCCCGGCCGACCTCATCTTGCCGTTGCACCCTCTACCTTCGATCTCGACGACAGCCGGGTGTCGCGAGAATTGCGCCCTCGCTTTTCATCCGCCTCGACAACCTCTCGCGTGTCTGCTCCGCTGCCGCTCTCCAAATCTGGCTGGCGTCGAGGGGCGGATCGGGCGCTTGCCCGCGACTTCACCACTATGACAACAACAACAAACCCTCCAGAGGGTGGCGCCGACCCCAGCGCGATCAATGCCACACAGCGCTCGCGATGGGCTACTCGAAGAATGTCAGTCAAGACGAGCATCAGCAAGCGGCATTCGCTTTTGAAGCGTTCCCAGACCAGCAACGAGAAGAACCCCCATCCCGAAGGTTCCGACCCGTCCGCACAAGATGGCCAGCAAACAAACCAGGCCGACGAGGAAGAAGACATCTCCGAGAATCGAACCCTATATTTTAATCAACCTCTTCCTGAATCTATGCTGGGCGAGGACGGCCACCCGCTCATGTCTTATCCGAGAAATAAGATTCGTACCGCCAAATATACTCCGCTATCCTTTATCCCCAAGAACTTGTGGTTTCAGTTTCACAATATCGCCAACATATTCTTCCTGTTCCTCGTTATTTTGGTCGTAAGTAGCTGTTCTCCCCGTCTCAGCTCGCACCTGTGCAAGAACCTTAACCGTGTGGCAGATCTTCCCCATTTTCGGTGGCACAAACCCCGGGTTGAACGCCGTGCCCCTGATTTTCATCATTACGGTCACAGCTATCAAGGATGCCATCGAAGATTACCGAAGAACGATCCTCGACATTGAGCTCAACAATGCCCCGGTGCATCGACTTAGGAACTGGCAAAACGTCAATGTGCTCGAAGGAGATGTTTCCATGTGGCGCCAGTTCAAAAAGGCCAACTCGGCGTTTTTTGGCGGCATTTGGCGCGCTTTCCAGTCGATTTGGTCCAAGAAAGCCAAGGAGGAGCGTGCGAGAAGAAAGGCCGAGGCCAACGCCGTCGAGGAGCCTGTCCGACAGTCCATGGAGTCGCACCGAACCCGACGATCAGTGCGCGAGTCCTTGGCTTCGCCATTCACAGGCCGCGAGTCTTTCATGTCTGCCCGAGAAGATATCCAGATGACACCGGTGCCCTCCCCGTCGCCCGGACCCCACGTCCGAATTGAGGAACCTGATAGCCAACAGAATGACCTTAAGCGCGCCGCAGCTGTGGCCAACATGAAGCCAGACCTCATTGACCACAGCCACGCCGCTGAGGGCGCTAGATTCCAGAAGGATACTTGGAAGAGCATCGTGGTCGGAGACTTTGTCCGTATCTACAACGACGAAGAGTTGCCTGCCGATATTATTGTTCTAGCCACATCCGACCCTGATGGAGCCTGCTATGTTGAGACGAAGAACTTGGACGGTGAGACTAACCTCAAGGTGCGCCAATCGTTGCGCTGTGGTCGAACGCTTCGACATGCGCGGGACTGCGAACGAGCCGAATTTGTTATCGAGAGCGAGGGACCTCATCCCAATCTTTACAAGTATAACGCCGCCATCAAATGGAATCAACCTGTACCTGGCTACCCCGGCAACCCCGAAGAGATGACCGAACCCATCAGCATCGACAACCTGCTTTTGCGAGGCTGCCATGTTCGAAACACCGAGTGGGTTGTGGGTGTCGTCGTTTTCACCGGTCACGACACCAAGATTATGATGAACGCTGGTATTACCCCCAGCAAGCGCCCCCGTATCGCCCGTGAGATGAACTTCAACGTCATTTGCAACTTTGGTATCCTTTTTGTCATGTGCTTGCTTTCCGCCATCGTCAACGGCGTTGCGTGGGCGAAGACTGATGCCTCGCTTCACTTCTTTGAATTCGGCTCTATTGGAGACACCCCAACCATGACCGGCTTCATCACCTTCTGGGCTGCTTTGATTTTGTTCCAGAACTTGGTGCCTATCTCCCTTTACATTACCCTCGAAATTGTCAGAACCCTTCAGGCCATCTTCATTTACAGCGATGTTGAGATGTACTACGAGCCAATTGATCAGCCATGTGTGCCGAAATCGTGGAACATCTCTGATGATGTCGGTCAGATCGAATACATCTTCTCTGATAAAACTGGAACGCTCACTCAAAACGTCATGGAGTTCAAGAAGGCCACCATTAACGGACAACCTTATGGAGAAGCTTATACCGAGGCACAGGCTGGAATGCAGAAGCGATTGGGTATTGATATTGAAAAGGAGGCTGAGCGGGCCAAGATTGAGATTGCCCAGGCTAAGGTCAAGGCTTTGGAGGGTCTGCGAAAGATTCACGACAACCCCTTCCTTCACGATGAGGCGGTTACCTTCATTGCTCCCGATTTCGTTGCTGATCTGGCTGGCGAACACGGCCCTGAGCAAGCAGCAGCCAATGAGTACTTCATGCTTGCTCTCGCGCTCTGCCACACTGTCATCGCCGAGCATGTTCCCGGAGACCCTCCATCCATGGTTTTCAAGGCACAGTCTCCCGATGAAGAGGCCCTCGTGGCCACTGCCCGCGACATGGGATTCACTGTTCTTGGCAACTCCGCTGACGGCATCAACCTCAATGTTATGGGCGAAGAGCGTCATTACCAGATTCTGAACACTATCGAATTCAACTCTACCCGAAAGCGAATGAGCTCAATTATTCGAATGCCCGATGGTCGCATTGTTCTTTTCTGCAAGGGTGCCGACAGTATCATCTACTCTCGCTTGAAGAAGGGAGAGCAAAAGGAACTCAGGAAGGAAACTGCGGAGCATTTGGAGATGTTTGCCCGTGAGGGTCTGCGAACTCTGTGCATTGCCCACAAGGAACTGTCTGAAACCGAGTACAAGGCCTGGAAGAAGGAGCATGATGTCGCCGCCACTGCCTTGGAGCAGCGTGAGGAAAAGCTTGAAGCCGTCGCCGAGCTCATTGAGCAAGACTTCCTGCTCCTAGGTGGTACCGCTATTGAGGATCGACTTCAGGATGGCGTGCCGGACACAATCGCCCTACTGGGTGATGCTGGCATCAAGCTTTGGGTATTGACTGGTGATAAAGTGGAAACGGCTATCAACATTGGTTTCTCTTGTAATCTGCTTAACAACGACATGGAGCTTATTCACATCAAGGTGGATGAAGATGAAACTGGTGAAACTAGCGACGATGCCTTCCTTGAGATGGCTGAGAAGCTGCTTGACGATAACATGAAGACGTTTGGTATCACTGGTAGCGACGAAGAGCTTGCCCGCGCCATGAAGAACCACGAGGCTCCTGCGCCAACTCACGGTTTGGTCATTGACGGTTTTACTTTGCGATGGGTTCTCAACGACCGACTGAAGCAGAAGTTTTTGTTGCTCTGCAAGCAATGCAAGTCGGTTCTTTGCTGTCGTGTCAGTCCCGCGCAAAAGGCTGCCGTTGTTGCCATGGTGAAGCAAGGTTTGGACGTCATGACGCTCTCCATTGGTGATGGTGCCAACGATGTTGCCATGATCCAGGAAGCTGATGTTGGTGTCGGTATCGCCGGTGTTGAAGGTCGACAAGCCGCCATGTCCTCTGACTACGCCATTGCTCAGTTTAGATTCCTCCAGAGACTTGTACTCGTCCACGGCCGATGGTCTTACCGCCGTCTTGCAGAGAGTATCAGCAACTTCTTCTACAAGAACATGGTGTGGACGTTTGCTATTTTCTGGTTTGAGATTTTTGCCGACTTTGACATGACATACCTTTTCGAAACTACCTACATTCTTATGTTTAACTTGTTCTTCACTTCGGTACCTGTGGGTATTATGGGTGTACTGGATCAAGATGTGTCGGACAAGGTCTCGTTGGCTGTACCTCAACTGTATCGCCGCGGTATTGAGCGAATGGAGTGGACCCAGACCAAGTTCTGGTAAGTGAAACTCTGTGAATTAGCTGGGCGCATTGTATCTGAAACTAACATGTCACAGGCTTTACATGCTCGACGGTATTTACCAGTCCGTAATGGTCTTCTTCATCCCGTACCTGCTTTTTGAAAACGGTACATTTATCACCATGGATGGCCTCAACGTTGAGGACCGAGTTCGATTCGGAGCATACATTGCCCATCCTGCTGTCATCACCATCAACATGTACATTCTTATCAACACCTACCGATGGGATTGGTTGATGCTTCTCATTGTTGTAATCAGTGACGTTTTCATCTTCTTTTGGACCGGAATTTACACCTCCTTCACGTCATCCGAGTACTTTTACGAGGCCGCCAACCAGGTGTACCGAGAGGCGACGTTCTGGGCTGTCTTCTTCATTGTGCCTGTCATCTGCCTGTTCCCTCGCTTTGCCATCAAGGCTCTGCAGAAGGTGTACTTCCCTTACGATGTGGATATCATCAGAGAGCAGGAGAGGATGGGTAAGTTCTCGCACTTGTCGCCAAAGGACGACTCGGACGACGCCACCGTGGCCGATTCCAGAAGCAACAAGTCCAAGTCTTCCAACAG
Source organism: Calonectria hongkongensis (assembly GCA_017140755.1). NCBI lineage: Eukaryota > Fungi > Ascomycota > Sordariomycetes > Hypocreales > Nectriaceae > Calonectria > Calonectria hongkongensis. The sequence goes on from JAACJA010000052.1 coordinate 99,558, forward strand.
CTCCAAGTCCCGGAAGATCAAGCACGCCAACTACGGCAGTGTCGACGAGGACTTGCGGCCTATTTATCCGCCATCAACAGCTACACGTACCACAACGTACAACCAGCATAGCCAAAATGGCAGTGACTCGACCAACTACACCGGCCCTCGGATGTCGATCGAGATGTCCATGGGTGGTGGTGGTGGTGGTGGCGGTCATCAGACAAGGCCGTCTATTGACCGCGCTCGACCGTCATACGACCGTATGCGTGCGTCAATGGACCGTGTCAGACCCAGTTACGAGGCCAGCAGTGACTTTACTTCGGCAGCGCGATTATCACGCATCGAATCATCTCAATCACACTTAGGGCCCAGGTTCCCTCGGCTGCGTGGGCTCTCTCTTTCCAAGAGTGCCAATAATTAGACGCCTCTACTATATACCGAACAACGACGCTCCTTGTATATTACCCTACTCACGACTGGTAAACACCTACCGAAATTCCTTTTGAGAGCTGTCATTTTTCTTGTTTTGATATCCCAGGCCTTTTATGAGGCCATTGATGCACTTATGATCTGCACGAGCGATCTACGAGTGGCTTCTCCACCGCACCTGAAGGAGCTGCAAGCTCTGGCGTTCACACTTTATGAACGCACCATGCAAGGGAAGGGGTTGATTTGGTCGCTTAGTCCCCACCGTTTTCTAGGGGAGTCTGTCTTATACACACGCAGGGCGTTTTGAAAGGGGAAATGCAAAAGGTGACTTTGGTTTTTGTATGATTGCTTGTTAGCTTTTGCGCTACACTGCCTTTATTTTTCTTACATCTCTTCTTCGTTTCGGTTCTTTTTTCTTTTACTCGATTTCGCATATTAGAGCTGAGAAAGCGGCAAAACTCAATCATTATGAGCAGTGGTCTTTTCTTTGAGTGAAAATCAGGAGGAGAGAAACGCCAAGAGAAGGCGCAAGGATACAGGTGGACTGTACATACGACATCATAATAGCTTGTCCTCTTTTTATTTTTCATTTGCAGATTAAACAGGTCAACACGAAGATATAATTTCATGGAACCTTTCCTATGCTCGGTGATTCATGTATGCGATGACTCTGAAATTGAGTTGTAACATCTTTGGTCCATGGAAATTCCGTAGTTGACCGCATCGTATAAGCTTTTTGCATGATAGCCAGCTGCTGACGAGCTAATAGTCACGGCCCTCATGATGAGTGTATGTCGGCGGATTTGATGATAAACCTTTGATGAACCTTGAGGTTCAGCGTGCAAAAGTTTGTTGAGGCGCCAAGTAGAGTCCGCTTCACCGTGAAGATGCTGTTGTTTCAATCACCAACTTCGAGGATAGCTGATTTGGCTATTCTTAAGACGCCCTTGCAGCCCCCTCCTTTGTCGAAATCTTTTTTGCCCGTGTGTCCCCATTTCAGTATCACATCTCTTAACGCCGAGTAGGTAAACGCACGTCTTTGCGAAGAACTGCCTTTGATCAAAATGACTGACACGGAAAAGAACAAGCCATCTACTATATGCGCATCATGGAACAGGGAATGGAGAAGACAAGCCATGCACTCGAGCTCTGGCGCAGTCTGAACGATGACGACCGAGAGGATCTTGTGGCTTTTATGCGCCAGCTATTGCAGCTGCCCCAGGACACCGCCCATGTATCTGCGATGGAGCCAGGCACGGACATGACATTGCACATGCTCCATCTTTGGCGCAAGCTGTCCGAGGATGATCGAGAAAACCTGACCGTCTTCATACCTCACCCGTACCGACCGTCCCTGAACCCGCTCGACCGTTGGTGTGGCCCGCGCAACAATACTCGGGGTGGCCCGATAGAAATCGCGGCTAGCCGTCCGCTGGGGGTTTCCATCAAGGAGCCGCTTCACCAGTTAAAAGATCGAACCAGATTTCTCCACGAGATTTCAAGAATCCTCGCACAAATCGCTGCCACTCAAGCCCCCGCGCCGCCAAATATAACGCTCAAGGCCTTCATTATGCAGGCAGACGTTGACCGGCTCGAGGAGCTAGTTGCGAGGTTAGCCAGCGGCCTGAGAACGATCCAACGTGGTGGAGAGTACGTCTTCTTGATGGGTGACGAGGATGCAAGGCTGTGCACAACTATTCAGATGCGGGTGATTGCTGCCCTGGACTTCTGTATGCCTGTTCCATCCTCTCTTCTTCCACGCACTAATAAGCTGTGCCAGGTCGCGTTCATGGCATCTTCAGGTTTTCTGAAACCCACAACTATGAGTTAGAGCACCGCTCCCCTTGCGTTACCGATCCAAGGATCTTGCCTGCAGGATGGGATACTTTGAACACGCTCATGCTGTTTTGGGGCTGGGACAAAGTTGGCAATTGGTACAACAGGCCCCCAGGTTTGCCCAGTGGTAGACTCGTAGTCCTGAATGGATTCCCAGGCACAGGGAAACTGACGATACTAAAACGACTGAAGGGGTTCCTGCCGCACGACAAGGTTCATATCGTTGACAACCACAAGTTGATTGACCTAGTGCAGGCTATCCACCCGGAAAGGAGCGCAGCACATTATAACTTGCGACGGAAACTTCGAAGAGAGACCTTTCTTGATGTGAGGCAGCTTCTACAAAAAGGACATACGGTCCTCATGACGGCGTGCCTTGCAGATAACACGGCAGACACTGGGGTGTATGCTCAGCATCTCGAAATGGTTCGGGGCACGATTACGCCAATCTTTTGGCTCAACGTGTCTTGCAATGAGCTTGTCTTGGAGGAGAGAGTGCCCAGCGCCGAGCGTAGAGAGGGCCCTAGCACAAAGCTGACGGATGTCGCAATTGCGAAACATCTCGCAAGAGAGCACGTTCTCTTGCGGCCGTTCCAAATCAGGCCCGAGCCGGTCTATCTCGCGTATGAAGAGCTGGACGTCAGCGGAACAGTGGGAGAATCGGTCCAGCACGTTTTGGAATTCCTCGACCATGGACTCGCTGGAATCGAGCTGGAAGATTCTGATGGCCTCGGAGGAGCGACGATTTGATGCAAGCTCATGGTTCGCACTACAAAAGCAAGTTTTATTTCTCAGCCAAGGTAGAAGAAAACAAACAGAATACAAAATCTGAAAACATACCTTTATGCCTATGGATTTTGTTGTTAGTATTGAACTCGTATGGCAACTCCATGGGCGCTTTGACATGGACCTTGGACTTGTAGCTTGATTTGCGGGTAAAACGTGTTGGACTCGGAAGGCATTGCCGTAAATGTTCGCTCCACAAGTCAAGATAGACTTGAAAGTGTGGTGATACGAAAAGGGAGCATTGAGTTGGCCTTGTAGGATGGCGACTGGGAAGACTGGAGTGGGAAGAACAAGGGTCAAGTAGTTCTGTTAAGTTGAACAGTGGACTTACTCGAGCAATATTGTCGAGGCTACAGAGGAGTTCCCCAGAATTTTCGAGGCAGTCTATACTGCAAATGTTCTCGCTAATATAACTCGGTTGTTGGTGAAGCCAGGCCACCTTCAGAAACGGAAATGCAGGGAGCTGGGACTTGGCCTCGGTAATTCGGATTGGAATCTCAATCGTGGGGCATTCGTTGTAATAAAGGACATCGGAGTTTTTTTTCTTGGTTCGACGTCGGGACTCGAAGGGAGCTGATGCTATGGGGACTTACAAACAAAGGTAGGTGGGGGAAGCGGGACAGCCTTGAACGTGTTTTGCATAAATTGCATAAGATGCACAAATGCTTAATGACAACCATCCACCCATCGACCGACAACCTCGCAGCCTCATCGCTATTCAGCGCCCTGGATGATCTGTTCTTCTCAACGCTTCATCCTGTACATAAGCCGTCGAACTCAGGTCCCCGCCCTGAAAATCGAGACAAATACTTGCTGCAATTACCCACGCAGAAAAGATGGAAATGTATCTCGACTCAGGAAGCACGAACGACTCCCAACGCTCGATTGGTTTGATGCGGCACCAAACCTCGTACCAAAACGAGGCAGGGAGAGAGGCCCGGAAAGGGCGCAGAGATATTTCATACCCTTTAGAAAGAGCTAGGGAGCAAGTGAAAGATCTGCTAAAAGAATTGGAACACAGCGAATTCGACTGGGACAGCCAACCAGCGTCAGAAAACGAGATCCACAAGTTGTACGAAGACCTCACCCTTCGTCGCGAGAATAGAAAAGTGTTAAATGGTCTATCGCTCGAGGATTTTGTTGAGTTCCTTGCCATGGCATATGGATCCTTCCCCAAGTCGGCCAAAGCCAATATGGCAGAGGCTGTGTTTTACAGCGTTTGCCATGTGGCTCACCGCGTATCTATGTAAGAGACTGACATCAACAATATTATAAAGAAATTCAAGAGGATGGCCAGGGAAACGTCTCGAAAAAAAAGATGTGCTATGCCAAAGTTCATCTTGCTGCTGGAAAAACTCCGACTCTTATTCCATGACCGAGCTTACGGATTGCTCTTTCGACTGTGTATGCAGACCCCAGCCCCATTATGAAAAGATGCTAATTCCACATAGCCAATAAATCAGTATGGAGCTCTGTTGGTTTGTTGAATTCTGCGCACGATGACATAGTTGACGAGTATGTCAACGACGCCATGCGCAAGAGACTCGTTCAACTACCTCGGCAGACATTCAAGAATTCCAGCTCTCTTTATCTTGTCGACATTGTCTATCAATTGTTGAAAAACAGAGATGGCTTCGATCGTGATGTAATTGAGGAACATTTATTGCCGAAAAGTTTTGGCAGAGACGCTCCCGACAACATTCTCATTGACCTGATGACGGTACCGACGGAGGAGGACCTGCAAAAGCTACTCTAGTTGAAACGCTACACAGATGAATGAAGTCCTGCTACATGGCCTCATTATTATTTTAGAAAAATAAAACATTTGATCGGGGTTCCAAAGCATCCGCTCCCAGACTCCGAGCTCATCAAACCGGACTTCGAAATAGATTGGCCGGCTCGAGAGAAGTGCAAAAATAGCAACCCAGCCTTTGGGTACTTCCAGTTCGTAATAGGCATCGACTCGAAATACCTCTGGAACCCTCTGTAGACGATCCAGGTTGACGATGTTGAGAATACCGCTGGCCGATTGCTCTGCTTTGGACTGCTCAGATGGTAAGTAAGGGACATCGATGGGCAAATAAACGGATTCACCTGTCTTATTATAGCTTTAAACAAGGAGAGGAACTTCTCTGGAAGCTTGTAGGTAGAAATCTTTCTGACTTTGCCTCTCAGGCACTTTGCCGGTGCTGGTACAAGCGGCACAAGCTCGATGATGACATTTTGTTGGGCTGCAATGACATCGGCATTCATGTGGAAGACTCCATTTAGGTTGGCTTTTTGATTTGCTTGCGTACGCGTTAGGGTCAAGAGTGAGTTCATGGTGGGATAGCCGGGTTCTTTCTTGTCGTATGCCTCGTCAGCCTAGGGGTGGTTGCTCTACTTAGACACAAACGATCCTCATGCCACAGGATGCCTTTTGTCAACCCCGCCGCCTCGGAGAATCATGAAGCCTTAGGCACCAACGATGCAGCTGCTTTTTCTCAGCCCTCCTTGTTTGAGGGAGAGTCTGGCTGCAAAAAAGCAAGGAAACCAATGTAACATGGCATTCCAACTCTCTCCAGGGACAAACACCCCAGTTACCTCTTTTTCCGGGACAATTTCGGGAAATGGACCTGGAATTGCTACGACCTTCTTGAATAATATCAATTTTATTTATTAGTAAAGAAATTTTGGCGGTTCTGATTATTATTTTGCAAGATGGTCTGCTGTGCACAGCGCGTAAACGAATTGACGACATGTCAGCTGGACCGTCGTGGCTGAAGATGTTTTACAGCGACCGTTAGCGCACCTAGGTAGCATATCAGCGCTAAACCATTGCCAACAACGGGGCCCAGTACAACCATTGCAGCGGTCACTTTCTCTTTCGACGGTGAACCATAGCCTGTCGCAGTCAATCGCTGATTCCAAAATTCAGTTTCTCTGTCCTTACTCTCCATCTTCTTTCTTCCTCTTGATCTCGAAACCATTCACTGGAAATTGTGATTACTATCGCCTGGAACCCTGATTTACACAAATGACCATGACAGCTTTGAGAAGGAACGGACGCTGCCATCTGTTCGCACAATGACATCCAGAAGGAAGGAGCACGCGGGTGCAGAACTCGGTTGCCAAGTACGCCCTCATGCTTCACAGAAGCCTAAAACCTTCATGCTACATAGCCTCAAAAAGCTGCCGCTTTTCATCTCATCTGACCTTTGGTATACAATCACCGATGGAAGCGGTTCTGTGCCCTCCCTATCGCAATGCATTTCCCCAACTCTCACTGCGCTCCTCTGGCAACCCCCCCTACGCATTTCTGCTAATGCACAAGCCCGCTCTGAGCTCAAGGAGGCCACACGAGCCGTAATAGTTATCATCCAAGCGGCCAAGTGACAAGGCGACCCAAGATCTAGCAGTCTCCAATTACGATTATTCGATGGCTTCATTTTACAGCTTTTATTCAACTCCGCAATATTGAAGAGAACGCCGTTGGAAACTAGCCACAAGAGCGTTTAATTAATCTCTTCCCATATTTGTTTTCGAACATGGATTTTCCCACAAAAACCCCTGAGTTTCTGTCGATTCTGTTCAACAATTTCCCGCCGATTAGCAACTCACGCTTCTACCAGCTTGTGTAAGTGGCCCGGAGTCTTATCGCGGGAAGTTTGCAATCCCCGAGAGCGCTAGAAACAAACAAACTAGATATATTAAAGCTAAGATCATATCGCCTAGCCCTAATATGCTATTATCTCTTTCTCCTTATCCGACCTGGTATTGTCTTACTTCAAAAGCCCACACAAGATCGCCAGATTGGCTCATGATGCGCCGAAGCTCCAATTTCCCCTCGCTTTCTTTACGCGCGGCGACTTAACACCGATTCCCTCGCAACGAAGCCGATTTTTCGATTTGTATTCTAAAACATATCACTGGAAAACATGATGCTGGAATTTGCAAGAATGCACATCTTGGTCTGGAGCATAGTGTTATGCCAACCACCAAGCTGTTGCGCCCGTCAATTCATCGAGGTGATAGCTGTAAACGGCAACCACGAAAATAATAACATTGTGATCAACTCCAACTCCAAGAAATCCGCCTTCGGGAAGAAGATAGATTAGGATAAGGCAAGGGCCGTTCCTATGTCAACCCACAAAGTCCTATCCACTCCACAAGACGTCAACCTAAAACGGCTCATGGGATTGAGATGTTTGCGGCAGTAGCAGCTTGTTGTTCCAAAAAAAAAAACACGAAGAGTCATGAATATGAAGACAATAATAGGCTGCCCACGACTAGGACATACCTCTTAACCAGAATTTTCCCCAACACTCAACAGATTGGAGAAACATTGAGGCTCTGATTTACTCTTTCGGTTTTGCCAGGACGATTCTGTTCGACCTAGAGAACTTTCAATGTTTCTATTTGCTGCGAGGAAGCGGCCTTGCCCGCTGTATGAGGGGACATAAGAGCCGCCACCAAGCAAACAGTAAGGGGAAGGGAGGACCAAAACAAAATAGAAAGGCACCATGGGGACTCATTCTCTAGCGAGTCTCTGAGGGTTTGAAAATAATACAATAGCTGGCTTCTAAATTCGCTTGTTTACTTGAAACAAGCAACACAATCGCGGGAGACAAATACCGAGTCATCGCTACTATGACCAAAGGAATCGGCCCGTCATTCGACCCGAATTTCGGCTATATCATATAGTCTCTGAGATCGTTGGATAAGCGGAATTCAGGGCGTCGTGTTTGGCCTTGTACTTCACAACTCGATTCGCCATTCTTTGAGCGACCCGTGCTGTGCTCTACCATACACGAGCCCAACGTATCAGGGTAGGCACGAAGAAACACCACACAGCCCTCCAAGAGCGGTACTGCTTTTCCATGGCCATGGATAGCCACTAAAACGGCTCCATGTCACGCCATTAGACTTCAGGGGTATTGGAACACCTGGCTCAACATTCTGGGACGGGATGATACCTTTATGTAAGGGAGTAATTCGAAGGCGTGGAAAAAGTCTGAGACATGGACTGGATATATTCCACCTCTCAAGACACGGACACGCCCTACGTTGGCTCTTCTAGACTCTGGCTTGCCCAGGGAACTCGGAGGCCTGTAACAGGTTACCAAATGCCGTTTTTGTCACATACGATCGTTATTACACAATGGTTGTACGGAGATTATGCCCTCAAGTAAAGGCAATCGGCTCATTTAGATGGAGACACATGGGAAGTGTTTCAAGAAACGTTTTGTAAAACCTTTTCTCCGTGCACCACCTGACATAGCAACGAGTTAAGGGTTGAGCGCTTCACTTAGGGAGTATTAGCTCCCGATGTTAGCTTTGGCTTTGCAATCATTCTCTCATTCGACGTTGCTAGTCATCGCGAAGGAAACATACGAACGCGAAACAAGCAAGTCATGGATGCTCTTGAGAAATGTCTCATAGCTCATTATAAAGTCATAAACGCCACCAAAGGACGATCATGAAGCCACCGAAGCCTGATATACTTGTTTAACCTATATCCTCATGAACAAGACTATCATGTGTGTCCCTCTGGAGTTTATGGGGGCGCCGTGAGAGTCGAATGATCGATAATGACTTGGAGGGAACTGTTACTGCACCCCGCAATCACAACGAAAATTCCCATGAAGGAATTTGTACACCCAAGTTCCCCCAGGAGAATTTGTGTCAAAACGGCTTCTCTGTGGCACTTCCGTGTTCAAGGCTGTAACGCAGAATGAGCCTGGCCTACGAGATCATCACATTGGAACGCTTCAGACTTCAAGATTTTGTACAAAACACTGTACCCAAGGTGAAATACAAGTTATACAAAAAATCGTCTCTATTATTCACTCCGCCACTAGATATCGTCCCGAAAGACATGCATGAAATGCAATAAAGCCCTTAACGGCTATGGAGACAAACAAAAAGATACGAAAGAACCACCCAATCTCGCACAAGGTCACAAGATGGAGAAAGAGGGTAACGCTGTATTTCAGATCAACGGCCAAACTCAAGACTTGTTTGCCCATCAGGGGCTTAACCGATGCTACACTGCATCATGAAAGGACACACGCGCATGTTCTGCTACCTTGAGTATGCCACAACCTCCGGCTACACAACAAGAAGGGCGTGACATTATGGTGATGGCTGTGAATGGTGGTGCAACCGCACGCAATCTAACGGAAAGGATGGCACTAGTTTGCCGTATCAGCCGTCGGTTACACAGCATCAGTAGCCAAATGAAGACGCAGCATCTAGGATGTTCGAGCAGATTTCAAGGACAGGGCCGTCGGCCTTGGTCCTTCGCCAGCATCGATGCCATTTCCCCTCTTCGTGTCGCCCATTGTTGCTGACTGGTATATTAAGGTCGTACATCAGGACCTATTTGCGGCCAACTTCTCCCCCCCGACAACTTACAACCTCAGCCCTTACACATTTATTGCGCTTCCATTGTTGCCACGATTACACGGACACGGACACCGCACTCTTACACACACCAACATCACGATGCCATATTCTCCGTACGCCATCATCTCCCCTGATAACCTTACTTACCTGGGCCACGCCCTCCCTATGGCTATGGAGCCTCGAGCCAACTACACCAAGCTCGGAGGTGCGGAGCACTTTTGCCTTGATGCCGTTAACAGAGAGCATTACGAGCTGGCACCCATCCGTCGCCCCGACATCCTTATCCAACGTCAATCGGCTTCAATCCATCAAGCGTTCCCAGACCCTCCGAGTCCTCCGGGTCCTCCCAGTCCTCCATATCCTCTAGTTGTTCCGGATGCCTCGACACCGTCGTCGACGCATTCCTCGCCGACTAGATCGCCGAGGCCCATGGCCGAGGCTCATACTCGAGGCCGCTTAACAAGGACCTCCCACAGCTCACCCCCAGACGATGGGGCGTCTTACAACGAACAGGCGCCGACTGCTGCCAAGCCCCGGCGAACGCATCCAGGGCATCAGACCTATACGTTGCCCAAGCCGCACAAGCGGAACTGGGATCAAATGGATCATGTCAAGTCCAATCCAGACAAAGGCAAACGCGTGTACATGGACTCGTTACCGATTCGACCACCCCCCAAGCATATGGTTGAGTATGCTCGGCCGGCCATGTGGGACGGAAACTGGGTTCCAGTCCACGATGTTAGGCCTTATGTGGCCGACCTTTCCCAAGGTTACGGCGCAGAATCGACCAGGTAATTTGTTTCACCCTTAAAAGTGTTGACGCCCGCCATACTAACTGCTCTTCCTCGCTTCTATTCAGAGACTATGAGGCCATGTTCGATTGTGGTCCTCAGCCCACCAGCGGTTTGAACGTGGATGGTGTCTACTCCTTTGGAGCCGAAGGCCCATGTGTTGCCTTGGCTGCACCACCTCCCATGGCTAGAAGTAACTACGTGCAGCTGCCGAATGGCTCAATTGTAAGTCAGCGATCCAGGCCACGATACAGGTAGAGCAAAAAGTTCACCAGCCCGTCAGAGAGAATATGAGGTAGACAGTCGCGAAATGCTTGGAGAGTTGATGGGTTCAGCGCAGGAGAAACGGCGGCGACAAGTCCGGCCAGTGGAGACGAACACTCTGTAGGGACTGGAGAGGATGGACGCATTCAAAGGGCTACGACTTGTTTCCTGGTACGATAAGACTCTGTATTGGAGCAACTAAAATGAGAAGCTGGTTTTCTCGGAACGAATTTAATTGTTGTCAATGGAGAATGTGAGAAGATCATCCGCGTCGTCACGGCAGACATTTCTTCCCAACTTCTCCACGAATTCATTCACAACTTTGTCAATACTCACTTTAAGCGATCATCTAGCTATACCATATCACGTATTTCTTTTGTTTGACTACGAGCGATCTAACCTACGTTTTGGTCGGTTTATAGACGTTCTCAGGGCAAAGGCTCAGTCTGACCCAGATGGTGCGCCTGGACTGTAGGGTAGCCAGCGCTTCCTACAGGAATTGATGATTGGCTCTACTCCTCGACGCATCTATGTTGGACATGGGAACAGGGAACTGTGCTCGTTTGCTAGAGAGGTACTTTGCGCATGTACCGTCGCCTGGATGACAGTCTCAATTTACTTCGCCGGCCCAGACCAAGGCCCAAAATATGACTGCATGCGGCATGATACAATGGGGAGCATGTCGTTGGTCGCGATGCTGTCAGAGGATATTTTCGGCGCTGCCACCGTCGCATCTCGGCTCACCCTCCCTCCACCAAGCGCCTGCAATGCAAGCATCAGCGATTTCCCTGGGCGAATGGCGATGGCCATGCGCTGCGAGGCTCTGGCTGGATAGCGGACGAGAGACATGGCGCTCGACTCCACCAGGGCTGCTGCAAGCAGCAACCAACAAACATTGCTGGGCACCTGGATGAGACATGGCCCAGACTGTCGTGCGCGGTGCTGGTTGGACGGGCAAGGTCCAAGGAGCCGAGGCGTCGCCCGACTTCGCTAGAGACTATTCGCGGGGCGTTGTTGTTCTAATATTTGCGCATCGTTGCATGCATGGGCGCGTTGTGCTTGTTCCAGCCAGTGAGACATGGGCTGACCTGCTCCGCCGGGTCGCTCACGAGTGCGGGCTGCCGTGGCCGTAATTGGCCTCTCCGGGAGTTATGACAGGGAGGCTCGCCTTCTCATCAAACCTCGCGGGTGCCCAGTTTCAAGGCGGGCTGGGATGAGCGCATGCCTGCAGGCTTTCAGATGCATTGGCCATTGCGATGGGGATGGGATGTGTCGGATGGGACGTTGGATAGGACGTGGGATGGGACGTGGCTGAGGGATCTGCGTCACGATTGTCTTGTGCGCTGGGCAGGGGCTGCCCGCACGTCCCGGCAAGGTGCTTATTGGCGCCTTCTGTCATCTCCTCTCCAGCGCGACACCCCAGTGAAAACACACCTGGAAATAAAACACCCTGGTAAAGCACCCCGGTAAAACGCCCCAGTCTCGCCCTCCTCCCGTCGTGTACCAGTACTTCTGGAGTCACTACCGGGTACTGGTACTTGGCAACAAACATGGCCGTAGCTGTAGTAGGTGGGTAGGCTGGCTGGCTGGCTATCTGATGGGACATGGTTTGGAACCTGGGGCTGGGGCCCATCGCCCTGGTTCAACCCCCCCATCCCATCACTCGAGACCCCCCCATCGTGGCCCAAATTAGCGCCCCCCTCCACTCCCCGATGATAAAATTTGGCGCTCCAACGGCGGCAAGTCGTGCGAGACAACAAACATCAGCTCCAGTGTGAGATGAACCAAGGTACATCATTCATCATTCAAGCACATGTCTAACCTCAACCTCTGCTCACCGGTCCATGATCCACATTCTCGCATTCTTACTAGCCGTGGCCCGCTCCGACCCCTGTCGGCCTTGCCCAAGGCCGCCTGGAACATGGACCATGGCGGGCGTATATCTGAGCACGTACCTACCCGACGATTTACGGCCGCGGCGTCTGATGTGCAAGTTGAAGTTGCCGCCTCTTTGGTGTCACCGTCATCGATGGATGCCTGGGACTGGCCTGGGACTGGCCTGGGACTGGGCCTGGTCCCACTGTCGTCTCCTTCAAACCCTGAGACAACAAGACCAAGACCAACAAACAACAACAACAACAACTGCAGCAGCCGAGCACAGGGCATGCGGATCTGACCCACCACCAGAGACTCCCTCCTCCCTGTGTCCCCAGACGAGCCCCCAAACCAACATGTTTGCATGAACACAGCAGCGCCTATGCCAACTTGTCCGTGCCCAGCAAACACCGGGACTTGTGCCGCGTGGTGGACCCTGCCTTCGACTCTCTTTGAGACCTATCCGTCTTGCTCTCTGCAATCATGGCCCGCAGTTCATCGGCTGTGTGGCTTTCTAAACCAACTCCCCACCCTTCGCCAAAACTGTCCGAGCACAGCCGCCGCTACTGTCATGTAACAGAGAGGACCGGACCTGCAGAGAGCATGGCCATTTCTGGCTAGCGGGGGGTAGCGTGTGAGAGGAGCATATCTTTGTCTCCGAGCATCGAGCATCCTGAATTCGACCCCAGCTGTGTCCCCCACACATAACCATTTCTGGATTTCTCGGCGCCCGTGGGATGAGACCAGAATCAAGCCAGTTTTTACGACCTGCAGAGTGCTTTATCATATTACGAATTGACGGTGCTTTTGCAAAAGTAAGGATCATGGTTGTGCTAAATGCCAAGAGGGCAGCTGTGTGAGCATGGCCCCACTAGGGTCCTGGTGAGAGAGGCTTCCCACCAAGCTATCTGACGTCCTGCACGACGCTAAATACGACCATGGATAGCGTATGTCTGGATTGAAATGCAGGAAGACGACATCGATGGCCTGCGGGTCTCCTATAACAAGCCCATGCGGCAGTGCTACGCCGGCAGGTACGCCGATGTTTGCAGGCAGTCAGAAATGCCGATTCCTAGTGGTAGTGGGCCGTTGAAAGCACACGTCCAAAGAACTGCAGCCCACCCTCGTGTTCGTGCTATACATGAAGCACTGCAATGCGGTCTTCATCACGCGTCTTGGTGGGCACCAGAACTGGCACTATCGGCTCTCGCGATTGGGAAGCTGGGTGTCATGCCCCCATGGATTCGGCTTTTTCTTTTTTCTTCTCCCTCTTTCTTTTCTTTTTCTTTCCTTTTGAGCATCAGCGTGCATGTGCCCGTCCGCACACACCCTATTCGAAGTGAGGGAAAGCAATGCCATACCCAGAATTGTTGGCATCACTCCAATGTTTGATGAATGAGCCGCCATTTTCTCGAAACGGGCGGGTGATGAGACAGCACCATCTGAACGATTGGCATTCTCCACACACCCCTGCCGGTCAAGGTTCTCACGACTACTTTGCCCCAAGCCTGACGGACCGTGCCGTGTTGGGATCGAGGGGGTGGGGCCGTCCCTCGCTCACGGGCCGCCATCCCAGAGACGGGCTAGTTGTGTGTCCGCACAGGGGACGGACGGAGCTATCTTGGAGGGGCCGCCCTGCAAAACACATCACAGTGTGATGGTCCAAGTGAAGTGCCGCCTCCCCCCATGCGAGCCATCCATTGTAATCACCCCAGGATGGATACCCCAGGACTCCCCAATTTGCCGTTGAAGCCCATTTCCCCACCTTGTCGGGGACCCTGACTGAGCGAGACAGCGCCCTTGCCCGTTTCCTGTAGCTAGCAGTCGCCCACGATGCGAGCACCGTGCTAGAGCAGCGCTTGCTAGAGCGGCCCGTTCCTACTTACCTTACTCGCGCGGTCCGTAATATTGACGAAGAAACCGCAAGAGCCGCAAGACAGTATCTCATCGTCCATTTTCCAGCTGCTTCTAAGGATCGGCGCAATGGACCGGTGAGCTGCCCATGGCGTCAAGGCTTGTCTCAGCCCAGCAGGCGCATTATTTGACAGCCGGCCATCGAGCCCCATCAGGCAGGAATGAATGTGCAGAAGCACGAGCAGTGTCGCGTACTGTTCCCATCTTCCCCTCATCTATGCTTTGCCAAGTCTTGTACAGCCGGACTACCGGCCTTGTTTGTGGCAGAAGGGGATCCAGAGGTCACGTCAGACCCGACGGAAGGCGAAGCTGACATATTTGCTCTGGCGTCAATGTCACTGTCGCACCCATCTGCCCGCACACTGACTTCTATTCTCGAACTAGCTTTGCCTTGGGAGATGCACCTCCGACACCTGGGCGCGGTCGGGGGCGTATCCGGCGTGATGTTCGACACGTATGTGGTTGCCCAGAAAGCAAGAATATTGGGTGCAGGGAGTGGGCGGCGTTGCAGTCGGGGGAGAGTGTTTCACTTTCCGCCTCCGATGCATCCCGCTTCTCACAACGCCCGTTGGCAGTGTTACTGTCGTTAGCATCGCCGAGAGCAAGGGCGTCCGGAAAGAGGCGAGGCTTATCACCAATCAGGCGCTGGCCATTCGCTGATCTCTGTTGGTCCCGATCTCTGAATTTGCCTGGGGGACACTAGCATTGAGATCGGACAGTAAGGATCATATATCCACCCCAGGATGAAGTGGAGATCAGAGTTGAAACTGTGGTGGGCACGCCTCAATTTGACATTGCTTCTTCTCTTGTCTTGGTGATGAGAGCATGATGTTGCCGAAGCTAAGCGATGTTGCACATTTCACAGAGGATCACGAATGGCGTGTGGCCGCGTGACTGGACTTTCTTTTGCCAATGCTGGGTGGTCGGTGCTATTTGCTGGATGTCGTTTGCCAAATATGCAATGGGCTGTGCTACTGGGGGTAGACCTCCGATGAGGGATATATTTTTTTTTTTAATAAACGAACCCCAGTTTATAGCGACTTTTGCGCACGACAGGGCAGACAAGCAAAGCACCCCTCGTCCTCGTGTCTGGACATGTGGGCCCGGTATCTGACTGGCACCAACCCCGGGAAGGACTGCCCTGGAGATCCCTCTGATACAACCTTCTTTCTGTGGAGTGGCGCCACGGATTATGATCAATCGATACAAATTGGTGGGTCGGTGTAGACCGAGGGAGGCAATTGGTTGATGTCTCCCCACCCACCCAGCAGCATGCTTAAAGTCGGTGAAGGGCAGAGCGTCAATGTGACGAGGGGGCTCTTTTTGCTTCTTCGTCAAAAATGGACGTTGTGAGTAGCAAGGTGAAACGATTGACATCATTTTCGGTCCGGGGCGCACCTTGTCCCGTCTGGACTGTCTGAGAGAGGCGCGTCTACAGCAAGACAGAGTCTCAGCATGCACGCGCTCTGTGCGTGTGCTATGCAACTTTTCCGCCACTTCTTACCCGTCATGATCTCCACCTGGACGATCGTAGCCCTTGGACTACAGTGAAAAGAAAAAAGGCTGTAGTGGACCAAACCTGGTTTCCGGAGCCTTTTACACACGTTGGGAATTGGCAGGGGTGAACAAGTTGGTAGCCATCTCTGATCTTCGAAGCTAAACAACTGTCACTCATTGTGGGCCGTTGCTCACCCTGGTCTAGAGTTACCGTGAGCTCGGGTCACTGACTCAAGGCCTGGACGAAGCGCGGGGTAGCTATTGTCGCGGCTTTCTTCCATCCGGTACCCACCATCTGTTCTTTGCATCCAAAGAAAATCCCTGTCCTTACCGGAGTCGACTGGCTCCACCATGATGATAAGTGCTCAACCAATGAGAATGATAAATCAATACCAAGAATTGGTTTTGCAGGAGGGCGTAGGAAATACGCCTGCACTAATTTGAAAGCACACTGCAAGTACTCCCATAGGGACACGATGATCTGCTGACAGGGCCTGAGGGGTGAGGCGTTCCGGGAGCCAGCCCATTTCCGATCGCCAAGTTTACCTAGCCCAACCGTCGTTGCGCTGCGGACCCCACTACCTCGTGTTAGCAGGGTGCTGTCTCAACCGATCAACATCTCATATTTCTTAAAACAGAGAGCGAGTTGCGGTTATCTCAACCGGCCAAGATTGTGTGTTGCGGAGCACACGGCCAACTTCTGTGGCCCGATCACCCAGGGTTGGCGTGGATTCGCCGCGACAAAGCCGGGCACAGGAATCCGAGGCAATTAATTGGACAACGGGGGAGTGCCGTGGGCTTGGGGGACAGGGATTTTCGCCTCCTCCGCCCTGAAAAGTTTGAGGCTGCACAATGTGGACTTGAAAGCAGTCTAACCCAAAGCGGCGTGCATGTGCAGGAAGCATTGCATTGGTAAAAAGAACTCTGGTGGCAACAACTAGCTGCGGAAAGTGGGCAACCTGTAGAGGGTCGTAAGTACAGCACTACATGCGCACATGCGCACACGCACAATGTCCAATATTCGTGGGGACAAAATGAACCGAATATAGGCTCATATTTCCACCGTAAAGTATTCTTATCCCCTGTTGTGTTGTCGTCTATGCAAAATGGAAAGAGGACGAAGAGGGAGCCAACTTCTCAGCGGTGATACCCAGCGTGTAACGCGACACTTGTCCTTGACGCGCCCTTTTTTCGTGTCTCTCATGGAGCCTCTGGGGCATTGGAAACGGGCCAAAGATATGCGGCCTTGTGGAGAATGAAAAGAGGGAGAGAGGAAGCATGGTGGTCGGTATCAACTCTGCGGCATTTGACTCTTGCTATGTGGAGCGTGTGCGCAAGCTAGGGAAGCATTTCACGCGCATCACACAGTCGGTAAGTATTGGATAAACCATCAAAAGCAAAATGAACATGGCCCAGGGAGAGAATACAGGCTTGTCGGGTCAGCTTTACGCGCTCACCAACGGCGGGCTGGGCGCTGGGTTGAGCTCTGCTTTCGCAATCCTGTACTGTTGCATCAGAACTTGCACATTTAAAGAAGCTCAGACCCTATTGCATGGGTCAACACAGGTCTCGACTGATAATACTGTGGGGTGACAAGGATCACTCTGTGGGGGTTTCTCTGAATGTCAACGGCCTCGATCTCGCCCTGAAGCCGCTGGCCCGCCTCACTTGACCTGATTGTTGTTGGAGGTGTGCGCGTAAAAAGTTGTCATTAATCCATGCTTAGCTGAAGTAACTGAAGGTGGCGGTCAGCTCGATCTGCCGTGACAGGGACCCCTTGCTTCTCTATTCTGTTTTGTATTGTGATGGGGACCGGAGCCGTCAAAGATGGAGTCAGTTCTTCTTCACATTACACGGTCTCCTTATGAAATTAGCACCGTTATTCACGGAGTAAATGCCAGAGAGAAACCCTGTGATTCGAATTTGACAGCTCATAATTCGAGGGACATGGTTATTGGAGTTAGTTGACCATGTCAAAATGCTGTACCGGTAACAGCATGGGTGGAAAAAAACGGAAATTGAGGGCCGTCTTGGAACTGGCTGGGTGAAACATGGCAAACATGGAGTGAGAATTGTGTAGTCAGCTGCTGAACGACCCCGGAGCCAATCAACACACGGCTGGTTCCGTTAGGCTGAAATGGCCAAAGTTGCGTACTTCTCGCCGTAAGCTGGACACTTTCAAGTTGCAAAGACGGAGAAGCGCGGCCACCATTGCCAAACATACGCAACCAAACGGTTGAAACGTGCTCTCCAACCCTCGAACGCGAGAATACACCATGAGTCTAATTGAAAACCTTCCTGCAGAGATTCTCGACAAGATCTGCGGGCGCCTCACAGAGCTAGGTGTTAAGCCTAGAGAACTGGGCTCATTTTCTCTCGCCTGCACGCGCTTTGCCTCTGTGGGGCAGAGACACCGATTCTCGTCCATCCGTTTCCACGTCGGTACCAAAGCAGAACTAGCTGCTCACATAGCAAAGATTAAAGATCGCCTCGGACCTGCCCTTGGGAGCATCCGGAACATAATCATTACAAGTTCGCTGCATCCCGGTCTTGAAACCGCAGATCAGCAAGAGCGCACCGGGAAGACATATGCTCGTCCCGACGATGGCGTCGAACTATGCGGGGATGTGGACCACGACAAAGGCGCTCTTCGCGTACCAAAGACCTTTAATTCTATACGCTTCGATCGCGTTCGTCTGGTGCCGCTCAGAATAGCCGCTCAGCCTTTGGCCGACGCATGCCAGCCCTTGACTGAGTTCGTACGCCTTCTTCGCAACCTCGAGGACATTGTGTGGACTTCCTCCAACCAGGTACCCGCTTCCCTTTTGGAGGCATCGAAGGCTTGCCCATCGAAGCCTCGGTTTCATGTGCATTCTTTTGAAGGCAGCACGGCTGAACTGATTGATCACTGGATCGATATATCATCAGACCTCTCTGGCCTCAGTTTCAGCATAGAGCCGTCAATATATGCACACCACTACCCCAAAGTGTGGAAGTTGCTTACATCCCCGAACATTGAATTGGGGTCAATTTGCGTCTGGGGTTATCCATATGTCCAGCACGAGCCAGATCTCTGGGTCAGGGCTCTGGTTCCTTTCGAGAGGATAATGCAGCGTATCCAAATCCAAGGAGCTGGAAATACAGTTAGAAGGAAACTTGACACGCTGGTGGCATTCTCGCCCACGCAATTGCCCTCATGGGACTGCTGTATCTACCTTGAAAATCTCCGCGATGTGACTTTTACGCATCAAGCCCATGTCGAAACCGTCCGAGATTTTATTGATACCATCAAGAAGAGAGCACCTTGGGCTCTCAAAGCGTTTAGAATGAGACTGCACATATCATCTGCTTGTTCGGACGACATGGACGAGGCTCTGTCGGAACTCGTTGGTACAGTACAGCAACTTGAGACGTTGGAGTTGGTAGGCTCGTTTGGTGAGAGGGTACTTGCTTCCACACTCTCGAACCATGGACCAACTCTGAAGCGGCTACGCTTTCAACCGGTGTTTGACCGGAACTTGGAGAACGTCCAGGCCCGCCAGTTCTATCTGGCCCCGGCCGACATACGGAGCATTGCCCAAAACTGCCCAGAACTTGACTCGCTGGATATTTCGCTATCCAGAGCCCTCGCAGACGAAGACAAAATCGAAGCATGCCTGGCACTTGCCGAAGTTCGTCGATTGCGTCATACCTGCTTAGACATGGCGTTTCAGGGATTAAATGCACCTATTCCGCGATCGACACAAATGGAAAAGTTCATGTACGAGGAAACTCCTGGTGAGCGAGTCGTGGCTGGAGCCACGCCCCAAAGCGAAGCCGCAAAAGCCATTTTTGAGGCGATTAATGGGGGTTTCGGCCGACTGGAAGACTTCCGGATCCACACTTGGGGACATTGCAGACTTCCCATATGGCACGAGGTAGACATGATCAGGCCGCACTGGATTGGCTACACGTGGGCCTGCGACCGACCTCTCGCAAGCGCCAACGTCCACATTCAGGAAATCGAAAAAAGGAAGAAGCTTTTCTGTCCTTCGGTGCCTGATATGGTTGAGGATGAGGCGACTCGGCAGGTGCGTGCGGCCATGGTTGAGGCTGTTGGGAGAGTTGGAGCTGGAGTGAGGCAGAGGCTTTTGGAACGCCAGGGACAGCCCCAGGAGGGTTGAACGGGTCGAGAACTGGTTGGTGACTTTCCTTTTTTTTTTTCGGTTGGTTAGTGTGGCTTTTGGTTGGTTGAATTCCAGGTCGCTAGTTTAGTTAAGTTTATCTTGGTGGAGGGCTTTTTTTTTTTGTGTGGACTAGGATGACAAAGCAGATGCATGGGCACGCTTATGGAAGGTTGATTGGGCTCGAAGCTGAAAAGAAAGAAGGATTAATAAGAAGGATAAAATGCGAAAAATAGTCAGTTCTGTTGAATCATGAATGAGAATGAAGTTTGAATTTGCCGTGTTTGTTGGAACCATTTGGAGTCAGTCCAGGGGCACGCCTTGGGCTGGCACACGTGATTGCTTGGACAAGATTGACTGGTTTGTGGAAGGCACCAAAGATTGTTCTACTCCGCTCCTTTGTTTGATTGGAGCAAGCTGGGGAGGAAGGAAAGACCCCGAGCTAGTCGTTCTAAAACAGTTCGGATGATGCAAGGACGGGTTCAACGAAGGACCTCAATGAGATGCCGTAGGACACTCTGGAGAAGAAAAACACGTTGGCACAAGCTGAAAAACGCCCAAGACCTAATTCTTGCCCAAGGGGCTGTTCAATTCGGGCTGAGTGAATTTTTTTCCCACCTTCGTTGCTTTTTTTTTCCTACCTGTCACACGGCTCGAAAGCAGCACCAAGACTCTCTGCCTGGGCCAATTGTATAGAACAATGTTTAAGCCGTTTTTATTTGTGTGTGTCTGTTTGTTTGGGGGGTTTGCTTGGGTCAACTGAATAACTCATAATTACGCCGTGGGAGGTAGGGAGTGCTGTGTGTGCGTGCTGGAGTCAACGGCTGTTCTAGTCGCAGATGAGTTAGCTCAGCCAATGTACGGTCCGGCGGCGCGGCGCGGGATTTGGGTTCCGACGCCACACTCTTTCGGGGCCCATGGGCTCCGGGCCGCCACACTGGGCTCGGCTGGGCCACGGCGGGGCCACACTTGCCGCTTCGTCGCCCGCGGACAGCCGCCGTGTGTGGGTGTCTCAACCACGAGAGCGTTATTTGGCTTGTTAATGGATGACGATGATTTTTGAGGCCCCCGAACCTCATGGCACGTATATGTGAACCTCTATTTCCCTCCCTCTCTTTCCTTCCCGTCTTTTCTTTTCTTGCTTTCTTTGTTTGTCCCGTCCTGCAGCCAAGGATGAACAATCACACGTCTCAACCCGGGCAGGGTTGCGCAACCCTCTGTGCCAGCCCGCACATCCTGGAGATGTGATATGCTATGGGAGGGAATAGTTACGAATCCTTTTTTTTCTTTCCCGCGTATAACGAGATGAAATCAAATACGAGAATTACCACACCGGGACAGGGGGTCCAGCCCGTCGAGCCGACGCCAAATGATGATTTTCTTGTTTTTTTTGACAGGTCGAGTGGTTTCAACACGTCAAAACAGGAACCCTGTGGAGGCAAGGCAGGGTTTTGGGTGCAGGGGGAAGCTGGGATGGAAAGTCTAGACGAAACATGGAAAAATTCAAGAAAAAAAGGATTATGTGACAACTCGCATGTCAACAACTCTTGGGGCCATGGTGGCGAGCAAAAAATGGTAAACAGACAAACAGACAAATGTGTGAAATTTGATAGGTCTAATGAAAAAATCGCCAAGAATTAAGTATACATGAAAATGCTCATATCGCTACTTAAGAAAGGAACCAAAAAAATGCTAAGCTTCCTTGGGGGTATTCCTGATGACTCTTTGTCTAAAAACCGACTTGCCCACACGCACCCAGTTGTTTCCTAGTTATCCATTAATTGACTCCACACGCGCCAGTATTTCCAAAGTGGGTGTTCTCTGTCCTTGGCGTGCCACCACCACCAAACCAACCCACCCCAAATTTCCCGTAGTTATAGAGAGGCCGTTTCATGGTCATAATTCCGCCGCCAAGCGGCAGTGCGTATAAGGGAAAGAAAAAAAAAAGAAGACGAGCATGCCTTGGTCATATTACCAGGCTGAATACATGCTGCTGATCTGCTTCCAAAATTCGTCGTCCATGTCGGAGCGCGAAAAGGTCTGGCGGTAGGGAGCCGTGTTGGCTGTCTTATAGCGCTCCCACAGTGCGCTCGCCCGCAGGGTGTCGTGGTGGTCGTTGGAGCGGCGGATCTCCTCGTCCAGGGCCGTCGACTCGTTGCTCGAGGCCTGGGCGGACGCGAGGTTGCCCGTTGACGTCGGCCGAGGGTTTGCGTCGTGGTTGTGGTTGTGGTTTTGGCTTCTCTGCCTCGACTGGCTACCGAGATGGAGCGGCCAGGTCGACGAGAGCGGTTGGGTTTGGGCATTGTCGGCCAGCGAGTCGGCGACGGCCTCGGGTGCCCTGGACGACGAGTTGAGGAGGAGGTCCCTGGCGGCGGCGGCCCTGAGCCCAGCGGTTAGCTGGGATGCGGAGTTCTGGGGGCGCTCGCCACTAAAGCCAGAGGCGGGCTGCCAGGCGGCGACGCTGTTAGGCTGGTGCTTGATAGTGGATGCCATCTCGTGGGACCTGAGAGTGGTGCGGCGGCGCTCAGAGAACCCCGTGGGGGAAGCGGCGATGGTTTGCATTTGCATTTTTCAAGCACGAGCGCAAGCGCACATGATGGGCGGGTGCGTGGTGGCCAAGCGTCGACGGATGAACCTCGATCCATGAAACAGCGAGGGCGAGAAATGCAAAAAAAAAAAAAAATGGTAGTGCTGCGCGCAATTTCCACATCAACGAAGAAAGCAGAGTCGTGCGTGAGGCGCTTTCTTTTTCGGTGCTCAGCTCGCTGGTCATCATTACACCCGTAGCACCGCCAGGGCCCAATAACCCGTTGCGGCGCTGTCTTGCAGCGCAGGGAGTGCAGGGGGCATGGGGGAGGGGACCATAGAAGGTGGGCGCGGGCTGTAGCAGCAGCAGCAGCAGCGTGTTGGGTGGGTAGATCCTGTGTCTGTCCTGCCTGTCCTGTGTCCTGTGTCCTGTCCTGCGTCCAGTCTGTCTGTCTATTTGTCTCTGTGTATCTTTATTTATTTATTTATTTTTTATTTTACTTTGTCTTTTGTTCCTTGTCCCTTGTCGCTCTCTCCCTCCCTCCATCCCTCTCTCTACACAACACCCCCATCCAATCCATCCATCCATCAAACCAGCCGCCCAGCTAGCCATATAATCGCTACATGGCTGTGTACATGTGTGCAGGTAGCTACATTAAATTCACTCTCCCTCTCTCTCATTCAGTGGTCTGTCTGTCTGTCTGACTGTCTCTCGAGTTTGGTGGAGGGCTCCATCAGACTCAGACCGCTTCCGCTCTCCCACCCCAACTTGCAGAGGCTGAACCACTTAGGCCACCTGCAAAGCCGCATGCCAACCCAAACCCCAGACGCGGCACGGAGCCAAAAATCCCAGGGTGGGGCCCCCCTTGGGGGCTTGGAATATGATCAATCGATCTCGGCCCTCTCGCGGTGGAGATGCCAAATAACACCGACACTGACCTTGCCAACGGTCATCGTCGGTGGCTTGACGCAGCAAACTACTACGGCGCTGTCGCCATTCGCGAGTGACGTTCGCATCCAGAAGCACAAGGCCAGGAAGGGAAAGGGAGGGGCTTTTGTCTCGCCCTTTTGTCTCGCCCTCCTTCGCACTGCGCGAGGCGGGAAGCCGGGAATGCCCAAGGTATCAGATCTTCCCGCCGCTTCCCTGTATGTACGTACTTTGGCCCAGAGACAGCCCTAACACACGCACTGAGCCACCGACGCCCGCGAGCGCAATCAGCGTATTCCATCGTCATCCCGCCCCAGCACACCCTCGCCGCCCCGCAACCAATAAAACATCACGGCCAACACCCGCGTTGCTGCACGGCGATGCAGCGGAATTAGAGAAGCATGCCATGCGGGGGGACCTCGACTCTTGATGGCCTGGAGCTGATTATAAAGTTGTAACTTTGGAATCTGATCCTGCCTGTCACCGCTGCCCGCGTTCTCTCGCGCTCGCACTCACACTTGCACTTGCCCTTCATCATCTTCCAGTGTTAATTGGTTTTCGACTTGTTGCCACAAGTCACCATACTCGTCTCAGCCTCGCCCTCAATCTCTCCATGGTCACGCCCGCAACCTCTGCCGCCATGTCTGCCCCCAGGACTCCAGAGGAGCTTCGGGAATGGGAGCTCCAGCAAAAGGTCGCCATATTAACCCTCCTCAAGACCATCTGCTCTCAGATTGACAACTTGGGACGTCCCGACGATGTCAAGTACGACACCTTGCTCCGCCTCCAGTTTCCTTCCCGCCTCGGCACCTATCAGGAAATCACCGACGAGGGGCTTAGGGCCAGCATCCTGCACCAGATCAAGCAGCAGCTTAGGATGGCCATGAGGGCTGCCTTCGCCCCCGAGTTCGTCCTAGATGAGATGTTGTCCAAGGAGAACTGGCACTCCTACTCCTGGAGTTCCTACGGCTACGACCAGAACCTGGCCGAGCACGCTGCTGCAACCGCCTCCTCGACCCAGGCCATGCAGCAGCAGGCGACCCAATACATGCCATACCAGCAGTATTTGCTGCAGCAGCAACAGTACCAGCAGCAGCACGCACAGACGGAGCATCACTAAGATGATCTCCGGGCGAGCCTTTTCCAAAGAGAAACAAACAACAGGCTGGGCTAAGGAGCCATTGATCTACGTCATGGCTGGAACAAGCAAAGCCTATGGGAAAGGCGCTAGGACGCCATCAAGGCCTTGGACAAACCTTCATGTATTCTTAAACAGCAAAGCAAAAAACAAAAAACTCACTAAACAGCTAGTTAACAAAGATTGTCGCTCCTTCGCCACCTTTCTACCACTCCTTGATAGCGTGCCTCTCTCTCTCTCCTGTGCACTGGCAGAAGATTTCCGCTTGACGTTGCAAAGAACGCAGTCACGGGGTTGATGGGCCCCCGGGGAGACCGCCCAGTAGCGTTTCGATTGGGCACCGTTTCCTGTCTTGTGCCACCGGGGGTTGCTCTCTTGCATACCCATCTGCATCCGATGCCCACTTCATTGGACGTGATCCCGGCTCACATGCCCTGTTAATCTCTGTGTAACAACCCACCTTGGTTGACGCCGATGCTACTGCGTGCCAGAACCGCCGGCGGGCAGGGCGAGCGTCCGCCCCCAACTCGCCCGAAGAGCCGTGCCGGCAAGCGATGCGTGGTGGTGGTAGGGGCCAGGCGTGTCTGCCCAACCGCGCGCATCACGAGGCTGGGCGGACGAGTAATAACGTGATTTTCCTTGTCTTGCGAAGAAACCATGCCCTGCTTCGCGTACGCAGCAGTCATGCCATCATCCCCTTGGTCTGCTGTGCTCTGCTCTTCCTTATCTGTCCCATGTTGCGACTGTAACATCTCTCTGTCCCCTACTACACCCCCGGACCAGACCCGTATTGAAATTATTGAGCCAAGCGCTGCCGCCCTGCGCGGATAACACCTCCGGGCCATCTCCGGACACTTCACCTCCACGCATCAGATCATGGCCCGCTAGCGCATCGTGAGGGAGCACCTTCGTTCAAAAATAGTTTTGAGTTTTTTTGGACTGTGGAGTTCGGTCCCGATCTCATCGAGCTAATGACCCGACCCCTGAGCTGGGTCCCGTTTCCGTTCCCGGGGGCCACTAGCTTGGGCTACGAGCTTGGGCTACGATCGTGACCCACCCGCATCGTCAGTTTTATTATTAATCACAGAGGCACGCTGGCCCTTGCGCTGGGACACGTCAAAAAAATGAATCAATTTGGTCTTAAACACACTAAACACACAATCCCCAGGGCCACAATGCACCCGTAATTTTCCCCATCACTCTCTTCCTGCATGGCGAAGAATCTGTGCCAGAGCTTCCTTCATCTGGGCGTCGAAACTTTCACCAGGTTGGACCTAAAACACAGGGGGGGGGGGGGGGGGGAAGCTCG
>JAACJA010000053.1:0-121947 GCA_017140755.1 Calonectria hongkongensis
CATTTCCCCCCCCCCCCCCCCCAGCGACACCTCACCTCTTCTGCTCACAACGTAACCATTTCACGCTACTATTTTTATAAGGGACTAACGGCTGTCCTATCTATAAAATGTCAAGGAAATAGGCACGCGGTAGTCACTGAGCTTGGTTGGACCAAAAAGAAATAATTATTGGTTGTGGTATATACAATAACTACCGATTCTCATATTCTTGACCTTTGTCTATTTCCTTGTCGGAGTATATTATGGACTGGATTGCCACATCTTTGAAGTATGTCGCCTGTTAGCCACACTATCAATGCAAGTCATTGCGTCATCTCACCGAGCACTTCTGTGACACTACATGCTCGCTTGCTAGACTTGTGATAATCTAGAAATGTATATTATTTCGTAAAGTACAGATAGCCTACAAGAGGGGCAGATTTGGCGTTCTTCTATCGTTAGTGAAGGAGCGTAATTTTTGTCATTGTCAGATATATACCTCAAGCTTATGAATGCGTGCTATTTAAATATTTTCCAGGTTTTTATATAGTGTCTCTTTTCGGAAGTCTCCGATTGGCGATCAAGCAGGCAGAAGGATTTCTTACACCCACGTTCTGGGTACATTTCACCAGTGCCCATCCTTACTATATTCTCACAGCGGGGTCTTATCCGCTACATCCACTCTCCTTTCAACATTTTCCATATCATGGCTACCAAGCCCTACTAGTCCCTGCTTATTTTACATTACTTTTACCGCCTTGACATCACACTTGTACCAAGGCCCGAGATCACAGCCTCAACCCCTACGTCGTCAAGGAGCATGCAGGAAAAAGGCGCACAGACTAGCGGCGTCGTCCGCAAGTATCAGCCAATCGTAGATGGTACCGAAAAACAAAAATCATCTTCTGTAGAAGGTAAAAACTGTGGCCTTCAAGAAGATACAAGACTAATCGTGAAAGACAAAAACGCCGCTACAAATTCTCCATCGTTTAGCCAAGCTTATAACCGAGGCAATGGTGACCCTGGTGACCAAGAATGGGAACTAATAAACAAGGAGGACGGTAAACCCAGTTCTCCGCACGGCAGCGGATTTAATATGCACTATCATGTAAATGTTGGCTGGGGGCGGTGGAGGAAGCAAGTATTTCGCTTCGATTACAGCCAGACTCGCGAATGTGGCTGCGGTTCTGTTGGTGACGAGCAGGCAGAATCCGAGGGGAGGGGAGACGAGGGAGAAGAAAAGATTGCAGAGAAAAACATGAAATAGGTCCGAAACGATGAGTAAATTTATTTCTACACCGTTTCATAAATGCAACTGTCTGCGCACTCATGAACTATTGACGAGCTGTAAACATCAAATTTTTGCCATCGCGGGTGACGGAATATGTGGCATACGATCCGAACTTTTCTATCAGAGTAAAAGTGACATAAGATAAACGATTCACTAAATAAAATACATCAGTATGCGCTTAAATTATGTAATTCTAGATAAGTTTATTTATTTTTGTTCTCTCTTGTACGGCTTGACTTTTGTCACAATCTATCACCGTGTGCTATTTTTTGGGGGGGTCAATAGGCGCAGCAGCTTTGCTTATATATATCAGTGTAATTTACGAGTGAAGATGCAACCTATGAGCAACGCAATTTACGCGACCTTTTATCTCTAGACCCATTATTCACTCATTGACACGGATATGACGGCCCGGATTATGTCGTGAAGCGTCATGACTTGGCTTGTGGATTCGTTGTTGTGGGTCAAACAGCGACGCATTTCGGCAATGGACCCAGTGCAGTGGTCTTCATTCGCTTTCAAGGCCATCACTCGGATGCAAATGGCCGACTGAGAGATATCTATGAAAATGATAAAAAAATATTACAAACCAACGCGCAATATGTGTCGCTTGAAACAGGCGCATGACCAACCCACTACCAGTGGCAACCGAAGGATCGCCGTCTCGATTCAATCGCCCCAGTGTTCTATGCCGATACGAACTCTGGACAAACACAGAAATATTGCAGCCAATACATAAACCCTATTGGAGAGAATTGAAAGAGCCTCATGATAGAAGGTGCCTGAATATCCACAACGGCAGTTGAGGTGAGCTCCCGACAGATCCGATGCCGAATTTGGTTCCAAAGCGACATCCTTGTCCACCAACCTGTCATCCGCCACCCGCATGCGCTCCAGAGAAGCGGCCAAGAGAGAGGGTTGCGGGGTAGCAGGCATGCTGGCTTTAAACCGGGCAGATATGCTGCATGCTGATGCTTTAGCCCAGTGGACCGAGGGGATGGATCCTCCGTCCATGAGGAGGCTGGCCTGCTTTCCCCACCATATTCCTCGGCGTCGGAAGCCGGCTGCCGCTAGAATCCAGCGTGTTCTGATGTGAATGTAGGATAGCGGGTGCAGGCCCAAGCATTGCGTACCCGATAAAACAATGCTGCACACGCCAATTGACGAATCATTTACGATACCATTAGACGGTGTCGGCAACATCGGCTCGTGGCAGAGAGCCGCGACAGCAGAATGACTTCATCCGAGTCGCTTTCGGGTCCGAAAATCCGGGGCCCCCTCTTCACCGGTCTAACTGATGATGAGGCTAATGCAGCATAAGGAGGGATTCTTAATACGGGAGCTAGGTTTGGATGAAAATATAAAGGTCCCAAGTCATGAAAAATTGGGTTATTGTCACCGCATCATCATCTTGAACCTCACAGTCGACAGACCATACCAAGATGGAACCCAAGCAAAAGCTCGATTTCGCAATCATCGGTGGAGGCATAGCCGGATTATCGCTAGCCATCGCTCTTCACCACCGTGGGGTTTCGGTCAAGATTTTTGAGCAGGCCGCTCAGTTTGGGGAAATCGGCGCTGGTGTCTCATTCACACCCAATGCGGTCCAGGCCATGAAGATATGCCACCCGGGCGTCCATGAAGCGTTCGAGAAAGTCTGCACGCGAAACCTGTGGCCCTCAAAGCAAAAAGTGTGGTTCGATTACTACGACGGCCAGGCCAAAGACGTTGAGCCGGTCTCGCAGAAGCCAGCATTTGCAATCAGCAATAATTTGGGTCAGAACGGTGTCCACCGAGCTCGCTTCCTCGACGAGCTCGTCAAGCTTGTGCCTGCAGATATAGCAACTTTCGGGAAGCGACTGGATCATTTTGATCAGGATGAAAATGGACAATACACCTTGACTTTCACCGACAAGTCGACCGCCAAGGCCGACGCCATTTTGGCATGCGACGGCATCAAGTCCCGAGTTCGCCAGTGTATTTTCGGTACCGATCACCCATGCGCATTCCCTTCGTACAGCCACAAATATGCATACCGGGCACTGGTGCCGATGGACGATGCAGTCGCAGCAATTGGCAAGGAAAAGGCACAAAATGCCGGCATGCACGTAAGTCTTGAGCGCGGCGGTAATGGAAAAAAAAAAAAGAAGGCCTGGCTAACAGCATTTAGATGGGCAAGGGTGGTCACATTTTGACGTTCCCCGTCAATCACGGACAAACGCTGAATGTTGTCGCCTTCCACACCACAACAGATGAGTGGCCAGATTCATCAAGATTGACTGCGCCAGCCACGCGTCAAGATGCACTCCGCGATTTCGCAGACTTTGGACCAACCATTACAAGTTTGCTCAAACTGACAAAGGAAGAAATGGACATTGTAAGTAGTGCATTGGTGACTTCTGCAGTGCTGCGCTGACCGTGTTAAACCAGTGGGCCATCTTCGATTTGGGTGACAACCCTCCACCCACATTTACCAAGGACCGGGTCTGCCTCGTCGGCGATGCTGCTCACGCGACATCACCACACCACGGCGCCGGCGCCGGTTTCTGCATAGAGGATGCCGCCGTTCTCGCGAGCCTGCTGTCCGACGAGAGCGTGGTAAACTACGATGATGTCAAGCGCGCGCTTCACGTGTACGACTCGGTAAGGCGAGAACGCGGCGCCTGGTTAGTCCAGAGCAGCAGGCACATCGGAAACACGTACGAGTGGCTCGCCCCAGGAATTGAAGATGATCTGAACAAGGTTGAGGCTGAAATCAACCACCGGAACGGGATCATTGCAAACGTCGACGTGGCCGAAATGTGCGAGGACGCCCGCGCGGAGTTGGCGAAGAGCCGCTCGCAATTATAATAATCGCTTTAATCTTGATACCAAAATACAAATCTCTTATGACCTGATGCAAATCTTCAAGTTTTTTCTACAATTTTCTTCCGTATTATGCATCGGTCCCCGAAAACCCACTTGTAAAGTTGTGGCGCTGCGAGAGTTTGTGGCAAGGATTTCAACGAGAGGACGTCGACGATCATGCATGTCGACGAGTACGCCCATTGAGATCATAATGATCCATTCCCCTTTCCAAATGGGCTTTTTTATTCATGAGAATAGCAAGTGAATTGCATTTTACCACAATGGCTGATCTTATTCCAAGTCTGCCATTTCTCAAACTCCGCTATGTATTAAAGCGAATAACGGCCGACAAAGTTGGGACGCTGTTCCAGATCCATGCATCACGTCGAATTTAGGCCCATCTCGGATTCCGGTTGTTATCTCGTCTTCTAAAGGTCCCTCCAGAAGGTTAGCGAGCATATTGACTTTTCGCGGCGGCTAGATGACGCAAGTACTGGAGACGGTAGAGAGTTAAACAGGCGTAGCCTCGGCCTCAACTCAGTCTAGGGGGAACGCGGCCCAAGTTTTAAGTGCTTGGCAAATTGTACTTTTCCAACCAGTGATGATTTTCTGGTACTGACCTAAATGCAAGTCGTGGCTTGTTGCTTTGAACCGCAAAGAGTTTGAGTCTAACATCAACCCTCGCCTGTGAGTGATGGTTACGAAATGTCGTGAAGGGCCAAGACAACCAGCCCCATGGCCTGGTAGTAAATTCTGGACCAAAGAATCAAACAAAGGCATCCCTGTCACATTGTCGCTCCCATCATTTGCTTTGCGAACGCCCATTCCTAGACATTCAGGCGTTAATCCCCTCAGATTTGCAGAAAATACAATGCATGCATCAGCCCCCGCAAAATGCAGGCCAGCCGTTGATCCAAAACTCGAAAAAGAAAGCATGTGTCCCCCGCATATGAAACATTGGTTTTGCTATTTAATAATGCATTATATTAAAGTTCCTCGCTTCGATAACCTGCAATCCCGAGGCGGGTTTCCTACTCTCATTGGCGGCAAACTTACGTGCGCCACTTCAGGTCGAGACTCTTCGATGCGAGCGACAAAAGAAAATATAGGCCTTGCCATCAAAATCGTACGTATACCAGGCCATTTGACTGTCATCCACTGGTCGTCATTCCAGGATATAAACCCTAACGACCCCTGATTAAGCGATGCGCCTGTTTAGAGATGCGCCTCGCAGCTGAAACACGGTCGTCGCTCTGTGGCCGAGATCAAAAGCAGCCCGTCGCCTCGGACGAAGAGTCGCAACGTCCAAACAATCGAAATCTCAAATCCTACTCGATTCATTCGTATGTCGCCCTAGATTGGCAGGTTCAGTAGAAATGGGGATGAACCCGGGGCCGAGGGATGTTTTGGTTCGTGTCCAGCAAAGCCTTCCTCTTCTCTCACTAACTACTCACCCACTCCTTGCAGATTAGTGGGTGGTTTTTTATCACTCTTGCCGCGCTTCTCATAGTTGCCCGCATCTACCTCCGAATCGGCATCCAAAAACGACGGTTGATCATTAGCGATGTATTAATGGTGGCGGCGTGGATCGCCGGCGTTTCGCACATGGTTTTAGTCATGGAATTAATCCATGTTCACGCGCTCGACAAAGGCGTGAATACGCTTCTGCAACATTATACCGGACGTCCCGAGGATATCCCACTGATCTTCAAGGTAAATCCGCTGGCTATAAATGGGGGCAAGACCAGAAGCCTTGAGGGAAGCATAGTGACAACTAACATTGCTCCAAGTTGATTTGGTCATCAAATCTTCCTTTCTGGATAACCACTTATCTGTGCAGGGCAGCACTCCTGGCTATGTA
Source organism: Calonectria hongkongensis (assembly GCA_017140755.1). Classification (NCBI taxonomy): domain Eukaryota; kingdom Fungi; phylum Ascomycota; class Sordariomycetes; order Hypocreales; family Nectriaceae; genus Calonectria; species Calonectria hongkongensis. The sequence goes on from JAACJA010000053.1 coordinate 5,979, forward strand.
CTTGCAAATATTTCCCGAATCCATGAGAAGACGCAGGGCCTTTTTATGGGCGACCATTGTCTACACTGCTATTGCCTTCACCGCAAGCTTTCTCCTCCTATGTCTCATCTGTGTCCCAATCGAGACAAATTGGTTCGTATCGGAGTTCCCATGCCGATCTAGAAGACTGCTAACTATTTGTCACAGGGACTCAAGTCCAGAGAGAACATGTCCAACTTCACGCGGGGTGTTGACCGTCCAGATTAGCTGGGCTTTGAGTATCGTTTCAGACCTTTTAAGTGAGCGGATCAATAAATCGCAGGCAACCGAGTTGATGCTAACGTGGCAACAGTATTCATTTTACCGTTCACCGTTATATATGGTCTAAAAATGAGAAAATCGCTCAAGACAGGAATTTACTTCACATTCCTCCTTGGAATTGTAAACATCACCATTGACACGCTTCGATTCGTGACAGTCATGGTTGTCCAAGTTGAAGGGCACGTGGTTCCCATTGCGACTGTTGGTAAGTTGATGATACTTTGGGCCTGCCGCGAACTATTTGATCTTTTTCTAACAGATTTGTAGCACTCTGGGGCATTCTCGACAGCAGCATCGCCGTTGTAATTGCGTGCTTGCCTTCCCTACGGCCCTACTTCAGCAAACCTGGAGACGAACAAACTGATCGACCATCGAAAGCCCACCCTCACGCAGCAAGCTCGGCGACTCTGAAATCAGCGGAAGCAGAATCCAATAGACAGAGCGACCTATGCGGAGAAACCCTGAATTCTGACGGATCCCGAGATTCGTACAATATGCATGACCTCCGGCGGCCGAGTAATGTTGTTTCTAATTCTTAGAGATAATTCCTAATTATGTACCTCCTCAATATGGCAAACAGTGTTGTTTATAATCTCGATGGCTGCTGCCTTGGCTTGCCCTTTCCCCTTGAATTGGGCCAGTTGCGCTCAGGACCTACTACCTCCGTCAACCTCTCGTACAAATGACTTCCCTCAGGATCTTGGTTAATTACCGAAGCATTGTAATTCTCTCCAAAAATATATTTCAAAAATAATAATATACATCATTATGTTAACATTCTTTTTTATTTTGATCTAGTTAAGAAGAACCAGTAACAGACTCAAGCAGCATAACGGTGGTAGATAAAACAACCTCATTTGGTAATGATTTGCTTGACGAACAATCCACTAAGATAAAATCTCATAATAATTAATAAGGCAATCCAAAACAAGGCAGGCAGGCCAGACAGACACAGTTGCCTATCAAATATTAGACTGAATCTTGATCCTTCCTTTCTTTACCCTTTCTATCCTGCTTATTTCTTAAAATAGTTACTGTAGCTCATACATCAGCCGTTAATCAGTCGCTCCAGAGCGTAGGGCTACCCTACAGGCGACGACAATGCGTCACCGATCTTTGTATCTTTCAGTTTTGTCCTTTCCGTACCTCTTGACATGATAATTGCATCCCTAGCATCGACCTTTAATTACTTTCGATCCACCAGGCAAGGGTAGTCCACAGACAGCAACAATTCATCTGCGATCTACGAACTTTTCTGTTAGTTCTTCGAGTTTCCTCTTATAAATCTCGCACATCTGTGCTGGTCTTTCCCGCCCCTGGTTTCTTCTTTGGTAATCATAGCAACCGCCACAAAGCCCTTTCTTATATTTCCTTCAGGGAGTAGAATGATCCCACAGTTCAGGTTGGTGCATTGTTTATTCTGAGTAGGAGGGCGCGGGAAAGCTTCTGCTTCTGCTCTGCGCTTTTCCGCGTCTCTGTGATATTTCTCGCGAGCTCTCATGTTCTCATGATCTCGTCATCTTGTCAAGCAGCGTTCACATAGATTGTGCCCATCTATACTAGGCTTGCCGCAGTCTTTGCACACAGGAATTTCCTTATTTCTTTGACGTATAGCGCGTTGGGAGGCTTTTTGGCAGCTGTCGCATCTTGCATAATTAGGCCTTCTGGTGGCGCCGCAATCAAGACACATGGTAGCGGCCTTTTGGACTTTTTGTTCTTCTCGCATCGCCGCCCTGAATCGAATAGGGTTGGCAGCAATGAAGCAGCTGCTGCACATTGCAAGTGTTTTGGCCCTCCCACATTTGTCCTCCCCTAGAATTTTGGCCTCTCCAATCTCAAAACAAATAGTACTTGCCTGCCAACTAGATCCCATACCTTATCTTTGACTTTAGTTCTATTACTTAAAATGCCTAATAGCCTATAATAAGTTTTGAAAAATCCTTTTCCTTGTAAAAAGGTTTATATGGTAATGGTAATGGTATGTGTATTTATTTCCCAAATTATATCTGCTTTATTTCTTGGTAGGCCTAGTCCTACTGGTTACCCAAGGAAATCTTCATGCCTCCGTTATTCCTTGATTTCGCGGCCTCCATGAAGATATCTTTCACATCATAGAAATGAGTGATGAAACTTCGTTTGGAATGCTATTTGGAAACCGTGCACTCTTAGTAATGCAATACAACTAGTCCGCAGTTGAATACATGCCTGTAGTACCCTGATTTTAAGTAAAGGGCTCAAAACAGAAATGACACGATTGATCGCTTGATAGAAGGATAAAAGAAGATATGGTATGACGCAAAGGGACCCAGCCTTGTATCGCAAACGGACACCTGTCTCTATCACGTATGGCTACTTCTGACCGATCAAAGCCACTTGCCTACCCTACACCTCGAACTAGGTCAAAAGTGTAGTATTTCAAACGTAATACGAGACATTTAGATGGATTAAAGACATACTGAAAGCCCAGCACGTCCTGTTACTCCAACAGAAGCTAGGCGGAGACTTAGTGCCCACAAGACAGAAATCGAATAAACATACACAAACGCCGCTACCAAGTGTAAAAGTTTGCTAGTAAAAGACATGGGTATGATACATGGAATCTGAGGCCCTGCTAGCCGTTGTCAGCGCGTGGATATTTCGGTAGCTCTGGCATACATGGCATACATTATGTATGGCCTAAACCCCACGCAGCATTTTCACGCATCCCACCCTCTAAGCCCCCACGTTCATTGGTAAAAGAACCCTAGGTCATGACCACGTGACCACTGAAAGCTGACTAGCGATCTCCACAATCCACGCCCCCACCCAAGCTGCCCGCGCCGTTCTCGGTTCATAACACCCACCTCAAAACGGAGTCATCGCCAGCTTTCATTTCAACTTCACCACATCGCCACCCTACGCTCCCTCTTCACACCGACTCAATTGGCCTGGAAGCCACTCGAAATCATGCTAGCCGCCACATCCGTCGCCATGCGTGCCGGCGCCCGCCGAGTTGCTCGACCATGCGTATCAACCGCCGCCGCTCCCTTCGCTCTGACCAAGCTACGAAGCTACGTTACCAGCACCAATAGCAACCCCCCTTTAGACAAGAAGAACGCTTCGAATACTTCGCCCAGCCGCTTGGGCTTAATTGGAGCTCGAGGGTACACCGGCCAGGCTTTGATCGATCTCCTCAACAACCACCCTAATATGGACCTCCGCCATGTGTCTTCACGGGAGCTCGCTGGCCAAGAATTGAAGGAATATACCAAGCGCAATATCACTTACGAAAACCTGTCTCCAGAAGACGTTGTCAGTCTTGACAAGGACATTGATGCCTGGGTGCTAGCTTTGCCGAATGGCGTGTGCAAACCTTACGTGGATGCTCTGGACCGGGCTCGGAAAGACAGTGGTAAAGGGAGCATTATTGTTGATCTCTCTGCCGACTATCGATTTGATAGCTCCTGGACGGTTAGATTCCCCTTGTTCTCGCCAATTCTTAGTTGGTTGCTGACGATTTTAGTATGGACTTCCTGAGCTTACTCGGCGCTCTGAGATTTGCCAGTCCACCCGCATCAGTTAGTTAACCCGATGAATCCCTTCAACTGTCGCAAGTTCTACTCTAGTCGAGTGTGCTTTTATAACACATGGCCCACAAAAGTCTTGGGACTTTGGATTGGTCCCGTCACATGACTGAGTTGAAATGAAGCTATCAGCAGTTGGATTTGCATAACAACAAGCTAATATGGATGGTCAAGGCAACCCTGGATGCTACGCCACAGGCAGCCAACTAGGTATATTTACATGGAGGTCAACTCATGAGTGCATTCTAACCGAATTGAACTAGCTATTGCTCCGCTACTAGAGTATATCGGAGGTCAACCTACAAGTATGTTCTAATGACATTGAACTTACGTCTCTTGCTTACAAAACAAGTTTTTGGGGTCAGTGGCTACTCAGGAGCAGGAACGAAGCCTTCACCGAAGAATGACATTGTCAATCTAACTGATAATCTCTTGCCGTACCGTCGCCCTTATACTGTCAAGTTTTTGTGTTTGGGATTAACAAAAAGCTAGCTATTCCTTGACCGGTCATGTGCACGAGCGCGAAATCAGCCACCACCTAGGTACTCGCTCTTCTTGAATTTGTGTCACCAGGATTTAACCAATAAATTTACAGGTACTTCTGTCGGCTTCATCCCTCATGGTATGCATTCTGTCCTTTTGAGGCTCTACCATGGTCTGCTAACAAAGTGTGTATAGTCGCCAGTTGGTTCCAAGGTATTTCCCTGACTATTAGCATACCATTGAAACAGACTATGACTTCACGTAATATTCGTCAAATTTACCAGGATCGATATGCTGGCGAGAAGCTTATCCAGGTTGTAGGCGAAGCACCTGTAAGGATTGAATATTGTTACTTCTAACTCGGAAATCGCTAATCGAAGTAGGTGGTAAAAGCGATCCAGAAAAAGCACGGTTGTGAGATTGGCGGATTTGCTGTTGATAGCACTGGCAAGCGTGTGGTTATCTGTGCCACAATTGACAACCTTAACAAGGGAGCCAGCACTCAATGCTTGCAAAACATGAATCTTGCGCTTGGTTACGCTGAGTACCAGGGCATTCCCACCATGTAAGGGTGCCAACTTGGTTGTCTGGTTTGGTCTCTACGGGAGTTGGCCTAGATACCCCTTAAATGCCTTTTCATTGGTTCTGGTTATTCCTATGAGTGTGCTAAGGTAACAGCTGGGTAGCTAGTGTAGGAATAGCCAGCCATGACAAAAGAACGGCCTGGTAGCTTTTGAAGGGACAAGGAGGTACATTTCACTGGGCTTAATTCCGCCACTACTCTAGGTTATCTGATGTATTCCCAGTCATGATACATACTGTTACCCAAGCACACTCCAAGAGATAAGCCATTATGCTCTGTTAATGATATTTTTACAATAAATTTCTCTGTCAAATTTTGCATCAACATTTTCTTAACAGCACTATGATTATTGCTAGCTAAATAGCCGGCAGCCTATACTCTTTGCGTGTACAAAACTTCTGCAGATAAAACCTTGAAGTGAAAATTCTTAATGACCATGGCAAACCTTTTCTGCTAGCATTGTCATCATTCGAGTAATAAAATGGCTGCCCTCACGACTAAAGAACAATTCCAAACATCGTCCAAGTAACCTCTCGTACGATAGAAAATGCAATTCCCAATCTGTTGTCACATCCTGCTTCCAAGCCTAGCACAAGTCGCCGCTAGTGTTGGTGCTACTGTGCTTCCGACTCCATCATCTTTGAGCCAGCAGCTCGGATTCTTCTAATTACCATCGTTCACTAGGTCACCCACTTGCTTTTAAATCCTGCAACCTGCAATGAAAACTGAACGAATTGACTGCTTTCACCGAGACGGTCAAGACTTGAAACCCCAGAAAGCATGCGAAAAAGGTTATAAATAAACGCTAAGACACCCATGGATTGAGGTAAGTTAGTTGATATGTGCATAGTGGGAGTTGGGATAGAAATACAAAATATCGAAAAGAAAGCCAAAGACAATAAGGCGATAGAAATCTTTACCAAAGCAAATCCACCTCTACGACAGCCCCAATTCCTCCACCACATCAAAAAACTCCTTATCCCCTAATAACACTCGTCCCAAATCCTGTTGATGCGGACGAAAACGCGAGGAGTGAATCGTGCGTCGCAACCATACGACCTTTCCCTCCCTGCCAGCTCTTCATCCGCTTCCGCTGACTGCCCCATTCCCGTGTAAGGCAACTCGCGCCACGGTTCGTTAGAAGGGCTAATTCATAGCTCGAGTAGTAACCATTCTTGTACTTCTTCATTGTCGCAAACCATTCAATGACCTCAAGGTTGGTGGCAACCAATCCGGCTTCTCTCCGTGAGGCCCAATCTTGCAGAAGGGTCGGTAACCGCCTATTGAAACACTCTGGGCATCTAAGGGTCTATAATTCGATTGTCTTAGGAATTTCGGTTCTGTCGGCAGTGGTTTAATTAATGTAGCTGAGTCTGGGTTGCAGATCCTAGTGACGGGTCAGAGAGGCAGAGGGCGAAAGAGGTAGGCTGGGCCTTTAGTCTCGAGGCCTTCAGAGCATTTTCCCCGATGTAAAAATGAGGGCCGGTGGCGATGCCGTGGTCGATGTGTCGCAATTTCGTTCGATAGTGGAAAGGAGCGGGAGACTGCAAGAGCACGTGTAACCGAGGTGACGGTCGTAGGCTTGATGATCATCGACGATTGGCTAATCAATGAACTTGAAGGTCGTTGTAGCCTTAAGGTTGGTAAATTTGCTTTTGCATTTTTTGCTCAATCTTTAAATGTTTCCAGTCACCTGGCTTTCCAGGCCATAGTGGTCACGTCGACGTGGAGCCCACCGCCTGGCAGTAGCCACGCGATGGAAAGGAACCAAAGCCAAGAAATCTTGGCCCGAGCGTTTCACTTTTTTGCTTGGGTATTAAGGTTCATACCATGTATCCCAAACGTAAATCAAATATCACTAAGATGATCGGGATTTTATGTCAGTAGTATTAATACCCACAGTCATATTTCAATCCCTTACGTACTTGACTAGAGGAATCAATGCGTATTCGAGAATAGGATAAATGTCAACATTCGTCCACCCGAGGTTTTCCCGTTCAACCCTGTAATGGAAGGATCAATTTGCCGCAGGAGTGGCGGTGCAAGTTTTACAATGCAAACAGTCATCATTTAACTTCTGAGTACAGCGCTTCAAGATCAAAGATCATATCGGTTGCTTTACCGTTCAAGTTGCTCACGCGCGCAAAGAAGTGAGCGTCCCATCATCGAGGTAAGGATTGGGATAATCATGGAAAGACTTCAGGGTACCTACCATTCTGCCACATCAGCAACCAAGTTGAAAATTATGCTGACATCAGTTAGATGCCTTTCAATGGCTGTCGGTCAAAAAACCAGAAAATAATTATAAATATGGTATCCTTGAGCCCGATGAGATTCGCACATTGTTGATTCAGCCTGGTGCCAGAGGAAGCCCTCTCATTGGCCAAATTGAGCACCACAAACTGGGTGACTCTGAGAAGCCATACGAAGCACTTTCGTACGTCTGGGGCAGTCCAAGGCGAGATGAGACTATAAAAATTGGATCAGAGGAAGTGCAGGTTACCCACAACGCCAAGGACCTTCTCAACCAGCTCCGTCATGAGGACAGTCCACGCCGAGTCTGGATTGACGGCATATGCATCGACCAAGAAAATATCAATGAGAGGAGTCACCAAGTAACGTTGATGCATTCCATTTTCTCCAGTGCCTCAAGCGTTTTGATATGGGTTGGAGAATCAGACAAAGATACCGAAAGCGTCTTCTCATTTTTCATATTCATGGATGAGCGGCATCGTGCACAAGTAGAAGATGAAGCGCCGGATGACGAGGAGCAACCGGAGGACGTAGATTCCGCAGTGCATGACGCTAAAACCCTCGGGCATACCCGCGAAGATCTCTCTAAAGTCAGTAGCTTTGCAAGCCGCCCTTGGTTTCGTCGGTCTTGGACTTTCCAAGAAGCCTGTTTGTCTGCAGAATCCTATTTGCTCTGCGGGAAACTTCAACTCCACTGGCGCATATTTGTCTCGGCGGCCTTGTACGTTACGTCTAAAGGAATGGCAAGCATCTTCGGTTCATCCGCCGATACGATAGTGGCTCTTGCACATTTCGCTGCCGCTAATCCAGAACATCAAACGCCTTATTTATCCGTCATACTTCCGCTAACACGCGGTCTCCAAGCGACAAACCCTCACGATAAAGTCTTTTCATTTCTTGGCATGGCCGATAGTACAGACATGCCCTCACTAAAGTTATCATACAATCTTTCTGTATATGACGTGTACGCACAAACTGCAAAAGCGATGATAACCCAAGAGCAAGGACTTTCAGTTCTGTCTGGAGTTCATGGGCCAAATCGTCCCGACAAGAGATTAGCCTCTTGGGTACCTGACTGGAGACTTTCTCGGCCGGCTGCGTATCTTCATGGATATGACTGGCCTAACCCGACCCAGTTGTACTGCATCAATAAAGGTGCGCAGTTTTCAAATGATATCCCGAGTGAAGTTGGATCTGAAATCCATGTACTCAAGCTTCGAGGTGCAAAAATGGACATCATCACTCATGTCTGTGATGTCAAAGAAGTTTTGCTGGAAGCCGCAACACTAAGGGACAGTGAGGGTAAGAGAGTCACTGTCCGGTCCGTGAACAGTGAACTGCACCTATTGAGGAAAAAGCTCGACAATATTCCCAAGAAGCTTGGCTACAACTTCAGGTCGACCTATGATCAAACCCAGGAACAGATTTTTCAAGCTCTCGTAAGAACGCTCACTGCCGACCGAGGCGGAGTTGGACAAAAGGGAAAAGCAAAATGGATCACTAAATACGGGTTCGGTACTCTGTTCCAGGCTAGCATGAGGGTTCCTTTGGGTAGCCGGTGGAACTGGGCCCACCAAGGAAATGATGCAAACATAATTCAGGAAATGAGCACGCTTACCATTGCCATGTGGACCTTCTTGCAAGGGAGAAGGGTGTTTAGAACACGTCGTGGGCTATTAGGCATTTCGGGTAGCGGAACCAAAGTCGGAGATGAGGTGTGGGATCTGGTTGGCGGGCAAGTGCCATTTGTATTGAGGTTGGAGAAGCCGAACTTCTGGGCGAGGCCGAATGTGGGAGAAACAAAACGATTGCAAGTAGTGGGTGAGGCATATGTGCATGGGGTTATGCAGGGTGAGATGTGGAATGTCGATGATGGACAAAGTGGTGATAGACACAGTGATGATGGGCAACACGACTATGATGACAGTGATGATGACCTAAGTCATTATTGTCAAAGTGATCATGGTCAAAGTAATAACGGTGGCGACAACAACCGTTTGACGGGTGGAGAACTTGAGTTTGAGGACTTGGAGCTGATTTGAGGATAGATTTAGTTTGTCAACACAGTTCGATGACGGAGAATTGCGTAATCGCGAAAGAACACATGATGATCTGCTCTTTGTACACTTCTCCTCACTCTGCTTGGAACTTCCAGTTTTGCTCTCAATGAGGCATTTACTATCGGCGCGCGCATAAACCCAAAATCACTGATCAGAAGTGATAAAAATCCGGGGCACCTCCAAACATAGGGTAGGTTAAAAGACGAGAAACTCGGGAAACTTTTATGGCTGGGGAATGCGACAACCCCCCAATCGCCGGGCCGGCCCTTGGATATCCTCGCATACATGAGCCGGGCCGGACTGCCTCAAGACGTGTCACAATTACCTGTAAACTATCGCTACTGGGGTGCAGTCAGCAGACGGGAGGTCGAGTGCAGTTGGATGGGACCCCGGAGCATCCAAACACAGAGCAGCTCCGCGTCTCAGATGAGCTCCCACAGTTACACAGGACACCATCCCAAGCTAGTAGGGCTGACGTGTCTTGGCAAAAAAGGAGATGAGAACCAGTGTATGGGGAAGTGTGCCAGCGAGTGGTTTGGAGCGGCCACCGGGACATACACCCGGTCTCCCCCCTGGTGTCACCTCCGCTCTAGCGCTGCTCAGCCAGAAGAAACCCATGTTATGCTTAAATGGGATTCTACGTCATTGTGTGCATGATTGGGGGAAGAGCTTGTGGCTTGGGCGGTGTGTGAAATGGGCGAACGGCACATTGAGCCAGACGCGTCTGGACTGGATGAGGACTTGCTTGGGTAGATCTGTCTAGAGGTTGACTCGCACTGCCACTGAGAAAAAAAGGTTCTCGTCGTATGTGGGATATATCCGCAGGAATGGGCAAAAGGCAAAACGCCACACTGTGCCAATCATAGGCCAGCCATTGCGAACAGCAGACCCTCCTCGCTTCGTGCTGGCAACAACAAGAGCACTGGGTCGTTTAAAGCGCTGTGGAGTTGCTGTGGATCTGCCATGCAGCAGAGGAAAATAGAGGTGCAGCTGATAGCAACAGCTTTATCGGAGCTTATGCCACGAGAACATGTCAACGCTCGAGCCACGAGGTTGTGTGTAGGAGGCATTTCTTGCAGGCGAGACTGGGGAAGTGGTTGGCCGTGTGCGTACGGGGGTCATGAGATGGGAGGCCGCCAGCCCGCAAGCGGCACAGATCGGCAGCGACTTGGAAAAAGTACGACGGAGCAGCCAAGCCCAAATCGATCTGGCTTGTGACGAGATGACGAGCAGGGCCTGCTCTGCCACGCTCACGGTCAAGCTCCAAGCGGTGACGATTTCCCTGTTTACGCACCGTCCACGGCGATTCGTGGAGTCGTGCCAATGCGAGCCTCGATGCGTCCTGGGCGCCCTGACCACCCTGCGGCTCCCATCTGCAGCGCCCTAACTGCGTCGAGCACGCCGCCAACCCCCCTGAGGCCACAGGGCCCAATAGGCGCTCAGGGGGCCGCCAGGGCGCTAATAGAATGCGACCTCTAGTGGTTGTATCTCGCTTGTTCCCGCAAAGCTTGGCATCGCCCAGAGAATACCTGCCGGCCAGCCTCCAAAGACTTTGTCCCCACGACAACTCGAAACTCGCCCAAACTCTACCGTGAGCGATTTTCCCTCAACCCCCCAGCGCCCGCTGCGTCGGAAAGCAACACTGGCCACAAGCATGGAGCAGCCTTTGGGATATTGCGCTGGACCCTAATAAAGGAGGGAAAGGAAGAAGAGAAAGTATGAGAAATTAGCACGCACTGTGACGTCCCAGACCCAGCCCGCTCGTTTGCCTCGCAAGCAAAGAAGCTTGCCGCCGTGCGCGCTCCCGCTGCGAACGATGGCTTCGCCCGTTGGGAAGGGTCCTTTCTCCTCTCGCGCGCCATCTGTCATCTCATCAAGACCATGCACAATTTCGTCACAGGCTGAGGGCCCTCGACACAGCCGTCGACTGGTCTGGATCCGTAGTCATGGAAGCGAGTGCGTATAAAGAAGCCTGCAGCGATCGCCAGGTTGCTCAGAGCCCAGCACTCACCTCCTTCTCCTCTCTTGCCGTCTCTCGTCGGGCTCTTTGTCCCCCATATTGTGTGTCTTGCACTCTCCGCGTTCCGTCATGGACGATATCGAGCCCAAAAACCCGGCCCCTGAGCGCATCCGTTGGCAGGATGACGAGGAGGCCGGGGCCAAGGCCAGACCTGCCCTGAGGCGCGGCCTTTCCACTGATTCAATGGGAATCCATTCAATTGCCTCCAGGCGTAGCTCCATTGATGCCGCTGCTGCGCTGCCCATCCAGTACCGAACGGTGTAAGCAGGTCACCATGTTGAATGAAGTGAACTCCTCCCCCCTGACATGGCTTTGATTTTCACAGGTCTATGGATATTGAGGACTACAATAAAAAGTCCGGATTTGCTGAGAGAACCACTGAGGCCGCAACAGGTACGCATATGCGTGACAGAATGTGGCAGAGTGCAAAGCAGAAAGAACATGTTCTGATTGTCGTGACTCCCTAGACCTTGCAAAGCTTGACTGGCATACCAACTCCGTTGAGGAGGTCCTTCGCCGTCTCTCAACCTCTGAGAAAGAAGGGCTTTCTGCCGCCCAGATCGAACGCCGAATCGCACACTATGGCAAGAACGCCCCCTCGCCCGCCCCGACTCACAACACGAAAAAGATCTTTGGATACTTCTTCAAGGGATTTGGTTCAATCCTCTTTATAGCCTCTATCCTAGTCTTCATTGCCTGGCGCCCGTTGGGAAAGCCCCCGGCGGACGCCAACCTTGCTTTGGCCATTGTGTTATTTGCCGTCTTCGTTATCCAGGCTGCCTTTAACATGTGGCAGGACTGGTCCTCGTCGCGTGTCATGGCTTCCATCAAGAACATGCTTCCTGAATTCTGCCAAGCTGTCCGTGATAGCCAGGAACTCTCCCTCCTTGCAGAGAACATGGTCCCAGGAGACATTCTTCTCATCAAGGCTGGCAACAAGCTTCCTGCTGATGTCCGTTTCATCAAGGCGTCATCCGACGCCAAGTTTGACCGCTCCATTCTCACCGGTAAGCACTAGCTATAGATTGCAATGCGATCAGTGTTTAACTCGTTACAGGTGAATCGGTTCCTCTCGTGGCCACTACCGACTCTACGGACGACAACTACCTCGAGACTAAGAATATCGGTCTTCAGGGAACCCACTGCGTCTCTGGCACCTGCACTGGTGTTGTGGTCTCAACCGGAGATAACACTGTCTTTGGCAAGATTGCCCAGCTCACTAATGAGCCAAAGAAGGGTCTCACAACGCTGGAGCGTGAAGTGTTGCACTTTGTCTTGGTCATTTGCTCCATCATGTTCCTCATGATTGTCCTGGTTGTTGCCCTCTGGTAAGAATAAACAAGCGATTCAAGACCTCAAAAATATATACTAACCATCACAGGGCTGGCTGGCTTCGCAAGGCGCATCCTGACTGGATTAGTGTCCCTAACCTGATTATTTCTTGTGTATCAGTGGCTGTAGCCTTTATCCCTGAAGGTCTCCCAGTTGCTCTTACAGCAAGCATGACGATCAGCGCAAATATGATGCGAAAGCAGAAGATTCTTTGCAAGTCGCTGAAGACTGTGGAGACACTTGGTTCTGTCTCGGTCATTTGCTCTGACAAGACTGGCACTTTGACACAGGTTTGTTAAAATAACCCCCAGAATAAATTATGCATATCTTTTCTAACACTTAAAAGAACAAAATGGTGGTCACCGAATGCGCCATTGGCGAAAAGGTGATGGTTGCTGCTGAAGCCAAGGACACCATGGACTTTGACAAGAAGCATACACCCAAGAACAACTCCATCAGCCAACTTCGTGCGCTTGCAGGCCTTTGCAATGCAGGTACCTTTGACGCAGCCACAATGAACCTGCCCCTCGCTGAGCGCATCATCCATGGTGATGCTACCGACCAGGCCATTCTCCGCTTCTCTGAGAGCCTTGGTGAGGTGTCTGAGCTTCGAAAGTGCTGGCACACGAAGTTCGAGCTCGCCTTCAACAGCAAGAACAAGTTCATGATCAAGGCTCTTACTTTGGCTAGAGCTGAAGGTGCTTCGGTTGCTTTGCCCTCCGACACAGCCGCTGTGTTTGGTCCCGCCGACGTGTAAGTGACCACCCAAGATCATGGCTGAGATTCAATTACTAATTTTGTAGGCTCTTGACTATCAAGGGAGCTCCCGAAATTCTCTTTGACCGAGTCAGCTCCTATGTCAACCCCTCGGGCGTCACCGTTCCTCTGAATGATGCTGCTCGTAAGCGCTTGGAGGAGACCAAGAACGGCTGGGCGTCTCAGGGCAGGCGAGTTCTCCTCTTGGCCCGCAAGGTGCTCTCGAACTCCCAGTTCCCCGCCGGAATGTCTTCCTTGGCTATGGAGTCAGAGATGACCAAGCAAGCCGCTTCGGGATTGACTCTTGTTGGCCTGGTTGGCATCGTTGACCCTCCCCGATCTGAGATCCCTGAAGTTGTCGACACTCTTCGCGGCGCTGGTATTCGCATCTTCATGGTAAGACGCCATCATTTAGTTTCATAAAATTCGAGCTAACACAGCATAGGTCACCGGTGACTTTGCCCTCACTGCTCAGGCTATTGCAAAGGAGTGTGGAATCGTCACTGCCAAGATTGTTGATGGCATTGATGCCCTGCACCGAACAACAACCATTGACCCTTCCATCCGCGAACTCGAGAGTGAATTCGGCGCCAATGGCCCACGTGAAGCCATCGTTCTTAGCGGTCCTGAGCTCATCACTCTCAACGAAGGTCAATGGGACCAGCTCTCAATGTACCGTGAGATTGTCTTTGCCCGCACGACCCCCGAGCACAAGCTTCGTATCGTGCGAGAGTTCCAAGCTCGTGGCCAAATTGTCGGCATGACCGGAGATGGTGTCAACGATGCTCCCTCTCTGCGCGCCGCTGATGTCGGCATTGCTATTGGCTCCGGTAGTGACATCGCCATCGAGGCTGCTGACATGGTGCTCCTTGAGAGCTTCTCTAGTGTGGTTGAGGCTCTGCGCTACGGCCGCATGATGTTCGACAACCTCAAGAAAACGGTTGCCTACCTGCTCCCAGCTGGTAGCTTCAGTGAATTCTGGCCTGTGATGACCAACGTCGCTTTTGGTATCCCGCAGATCTTGAGCAGTTTCCTCATGATTATTATCTGGTGAGTTACGCTGCAGATACACCCTGTCCACGACCCCCAGTCCCACTAACACTGCACAGCCTGTTCACCGATGCCATGGCCGCCATTGCCCTTGCATATGAGGCGCCCGAGGCGGACGTGCTGCTTCGGAAGCCGAGAGTCCCGGGCAAGGACCGCCTCGTGGACTGGCAGCTCGTCCTGCAGGCCTACGGAGTGGTGGGCATGCTCGAGACGACGGCCTCGTTCGCCATGTCATACTGGTACCTCGAGCGCAGCGGCATTCCCTTTAGAGACATCTGGTTCAAGTTTGGACAAATTCCCGACACGATTGATCCCGATTACTACAACCAGAAGCTGTACGAGGCGAGCTCCATCTACTTTGTCAACCTGGTCGTCATGTAAGTCTTCCCAACCCCATGGCGCCGAGATCGGTCCGCCCTCTGCTTGGTGGGCGTCCCCCATGCGCGTGAGCACATTCTGACAAATTGCAGGCAATGGTTCAACCTCTTGTCCGTGCGGACCCGCCGCCTCTCCATCTTCCAGCACCCTCCCTTGTTCAACAAGCAGACCCAAAACCTGTATCTCTTCCCGGCCATCCTGTTCGCCCTCGTCATGGCCTTCTTCTGGCTCTACCCGCCCGTCTTCCAGAGGGTCCTGCAGACCGCTGCGGTGCCCGTGGAGCACTGGTTCCTGCCCATGGCTTTCGGCTTGGGGCTTCTTCTTCTCGATGAAGGACGAAAGTATTGTGTAAGGATGTGGCCCAAGAGTATCCTCGCTCGTATAGCCTGGTAGGCTGTGGGCGCGGTGGGGAACGTCGGCGATGTCGTTTTTTGTATACGTAATATAGTATTTGGCTTTGTTAAGCCCCGAAATACATGACTTATGACCTCTTCTTCAAAAGTATTCGTTCGCTTGCTTCTTTTTGAGTATTTATGAGTACATGAAGCCATTTGAATAAAAAGACGCGACATCGTACAGGTGCGTGTGCGGGGTTTCCTGGTTCACGACTTCTATCTTGCACTATCTTGGGAATAATCGAGAGGAATCGGGCGAGGGCATCGAACGAAGATATCGATCGCGAGCTGAGTTCCGATACTGAATATTTTCTATTAGCAGAAGCTTTTGTGTCATTTAGTGCGCTTCCACGCTACCTTCACTTCTACCAACGAGCTGTAAATGCCTCCAAACGACGACTTCACTTCCGTGGCTAGACAGTTCAATTGGTATCTCAATGGCTACATTAATGGGTATAAGGCGCAGCTGCAGTGCATTTTAGCAACTTGACAGAGAATTTGGAGCTCATACGATGGTCGACGGTCGTGCGCATTATCGATAAGCTTGTCGATGCGGTGGTGTCCTGATGTGGGGGAACCCGATTGGGACCCGCTAAAGGATCTCGACATCCGATGTATCTGGGTCATCGCCAGTCGCGGCTGATTGTTTGTTTAACCGGGTCGCCCTCGATTTCCATCATTGGGATCGATCGTGGGGCAAGCTGGGCTTTGAGGGTGAGTGAACAGCAGTCGCACATGACTCGATAAACAGCAGCGGAAATAAACAAATGGATGCGGAAAATATCATCATCGGCTACATCTTCTCTATGAGTTGCTTTATTCTCTCCATAGAATTGAAAAATAATTTTTTATTTACCTCATTCTTTGCAAAGCATAGTCGAGGTTGTTCCATCGGGGGCGGTGGTCATATGTCCCCTCTTTGACGCTATACATCAGGTGCCGCTTTCGGATTTCGCCCTGTAAATCTCGTACATACGAAGTCGCGCCGCGAGCAAGGTTGGGATTTGCCTCAAAACAAATATTTCTTTCGAACAGCATGGAGGGGGGATTTCGGTCCGAAGGCAACTTTATCGACATTGGCGCTGGATGCAATTGTGCGCAAGTCATGCTTGGATTTTGTGTCACGGAGGTGCATTTTGCTGCTGGAACTAATACGACGGCGACGGCGACATGGACATGAGTCGACCTGCGACGAGGGGATGGACCCCATCAGTTCTACGGCCCGGTTATTTTACATACCACGTTTCGCTAGCACTGCTAGCCACCTTGTCGATCGTGCCCTGGGTATTCTCAGGCCATGGCTTGGCTGCTCGTGATTGTGGTGGTCTTTGTCGCCATTCGGCGTCATTCAGATGGGTCGTCTGCATTCCTTATTCTGGGGGGCATTTGCGAACCGTGCTCGAAAGTCGGCGTCTGCATGCTGTAACTGATGAGGGGATATGGCCATGATACCACTGGGGGCTGCGGCTTGCTGCATCGCAGAGGCTGGCAGAGTTCACGTGAGGGTGGTCAAAGGGCGTGACTTGGGATGAGTCGAAAATGAGGTCTTTGGCTTCGCAACGTCGTCGGGACGGCCGAGGGATTAATACAAAAACGAAACTAAATGGTCATTTGCGCCTTGCGGAGGTCCATTTTTTACAGTGCTCACGATCAAAAATGCAAACCATGAATGAATTCCTTTTAATGGAAAAGTGATGCAATGAATGACTCCTCGTCGGATTGCACCGGCAGCGGCGATCGGCCAGAGGGTGGCATGCTGGGTGAGCTGACGGGTCAGGTCAATGCCAAAACAGGGCTCCATCGGGGTGGCTCCACAAAGGTCGCCTGTTCCCGGCCCCACTATCGGATGTTGGTATTCATCATGTAAGGGAGAAGTGGGGAAGCTGCACGAGCTGGCGCAGAAGGCGATTGATAACTGACAACGGCCATTGAGCACGAACTGGCAGAAGCGCGCGGGGGGAAGCAGCAAAAACAGTGAATGGGAGGGCATAGCAAAGGAGGGGTTCCAGACATGCAGATGGCCGCCCTTTTACAGACAAAGACGACACGTAGACGCAGCAGCGAACCAGGCACAGGAACAAGATCAGGTACGGGAAGCCAGGGTCGATTGCCATGGTGCATGGGGGTCGGCCACGGAGCTCCGCCTGCCATGGGGGGTCATGGGTCGCAGGAAGGTCCACTCCCGGCAGTCATCATGACTTGACTTGTGGCAGCATCGCGCTGGTACGATGGCGATCCGGAGAGGGCTTGAGCGTGGAGCGAGCTACGGGCAAGAGGAGGCACTTGAGGAGGCACCAAAGAGGCCATCGTCGCGGACGCGGGTCAAAGTCTGAAGAAGCCATGAATCAGTTAGTGGTTCAGCTATCAATCCAACCCGTCCCCAAGAGCCAAACGCTAATGACCTCTCCCCTCTTTTTGGGACATGCCAAAGCATCGTGATTGCTCCGTCAAGGAGGGGAAGAGAGCTCGCTGCAAGCCAGTCCAAGATCGGCAGCCAATCGCCCCTGGGCCTTGACTCTGTGCAGCAACCTCCCACCTCCATCTCGTCACAAGGTTTCACATCGCGCTTGTTCTGGGCATAGGACGGACCATCAGGTGAGCACTCACGGCGAGACGAATCCGTAGCCGAAGCCTCCGGGGATGGAGGGGGTGGAATACATACTACGTACTAGGCGATCCATCTCGTGCCATTGGCGATCGGCCACACTGTATTGTAGGCTCGGGTGCGCCCCCAACGCGACAGTACAGCAACAGTGTACGGTACATGCGACCATGTAGGTACCAGGTATGACTGTTGACTACCACCATGGCACAACACGCAACGCAGCATAACGCAACGCACCCCTCGTTTTTTTTTTCTCGCTTCCCCTGCCGCCAGGGCCCCTCTGCGGTCCGCAAAGAGGCGGTGATGGATGCGTTTTTTCAACCGGTTTTGCAGAGCCTCCAAACATGCCCTTTCTGAGGCCCTTCGCAATCCAACCCTCTCTGCCTTTCGTCCCTCGCAACCCCTCCCCTCCCCCCCAATCCAACCCCTCTCTCCAGAACCCGTCGCTCGCTCCAGACGCCACCAGCACCGATCGCAGTGGGGCAGCGACAAGCTTTCCCCGGATTTGCGCCCCAGCGACTCGCCCCAAGTGGGTACCCGAGCTGCCCAAACGTGCTGCGCTGTGAGCAACCACTGAGCCCACTGCGGCCACTGAGCCCACTGAGCACGGCGGCCCCCTCCACCATGCCCACACCTTCCCACCCTTCCCGCAGCCAGTGGGTATGCTGCTGTTCCAGCGGCCGGCGCTATGCCCGATGCGGCAGCGGGCAGAGGTCGCCTGAGCCAGGAGCAAGGGGCGTCACGCCTTCCGTCAGGTCAAAGTCACGCGATCGTCCTGAGTACCTCCTGTTGCAGTCGCAGCTACAGCCAGAATACCACGGCACCACGACATGTACCTCTGTCAACTTCACACGGAGGGCGGCGCAGGCAATCATGGCCTGGGTGGGCTGCTACCCCGCCCGGTCTGACGACAGCGCCAGGGAGCGTCATGGAGGGCGATGGCGGCGGCCAGGTGCTGTGCAATAAACATGCCTCTTGCCCCCCGAGTTTCTCTTCCTTCTCTCTCTCTCTCCATCCATCTCATCGACACATCAGCATCATCCCTTCAAAGGTGAGCTGCCCTCAGCCTCTTTTGGTCCCTTCCACCTGCACCCCTCACGAGACTTGTCTGGAGCCCCCTGCGTGCTGTTGCTGCTGGCTTGCTTCTCCGCGACGCTACACCACACCACACTTGGGCCAACCCAGCTCGTTTCCCTTGTACCTCCCTTTTCTCGTTTCGACTTGCCAAATACTAACTCGGCAAAAATCACCAGATCTCACCTGATCACTCAACTTCACAACCACACAACCAAGCAAAATGACAGAACCTCTCGCCAGAGTCGACTCCGCCGTCGATGGCTTGTCAAGCTCACCTCCCAAGGAGGCTGCCCCCGCCGCCAAGGGAAGAAGGCAAAGCTCACTCAACCCTGACGTGATGAACGTCGCCGATCTGGGTAAGCTATGATAACCCCTCACCACTTACACCGATGTCGGATCATCCATGAGACATGACACTAACATGCATCACCAGAGGAGAAGGGCATCGATCTGGAGCTCGCTGTTGAAACACAGAAGACTGGATGGTGAGTAATGCCTTCGTCGTCGCTCCAACCATGTCGTTGGATCATTGCACATCTTGTTTAGGACTGACGAACATCGCTGTACAGGAAGATTAACACAAGCCCCAACACCGTGGAGGACCACGCAATCCTATCGATACCTCTCACCAAGCCTCTCATCAGGAAGATTGATCTCCACTTCCCCCTAGGAAAGGAGGTGACTGCACGTAACCTCAAGGGTGTAACAATCAAGGATGCCCTAGATGCCATCTACAAGGCATACAAGAAGCGAGTATGTGTATCCCAGTCAGCCCTACCACCAAGCTACATCACACTAACCTTTTCCCCTTCCAGTCTGATGATGAGCTCGACAAGCCCTACCTAGCTGGCTTTGAGTGGGACAAGGAAGAGTCATGGACCCGCCTCGTCGTACATCTCCAGTCCCAGCCCACCGCAACAACATTCGGCGCTTCCTCCGGTGGCAAGAAGAAGAAGAACAAGAAGGACAAGGACAACGAATAAGTGACTTAATTCCAACCCTAATATCTGTTCCAATAACTCCTTCAATTCTTCATGTTCGTTTCGCTGGGTTCTTGCGATCGGCGCTCAGGATATTGCGATTAGATATTCTTGGCCGGGTCATAATCTCCGCGACGGCTGGACGTCGCCGGTGTACTTTGTCTTATTCTACGTGGTCGGCCTTTGTGGCCGGCTGAACAAGGTTCCGGCTACTGGACCCTTGAATAATAGAGAATCATTCTCCTCTGCATCAATGTCTTAGACCTCCAAACGTGACCAAGAACTGTCTGTGAGCTCCCGTGTGTCGTTGAAACTAGCATGTTTCTTGCGCTGTCATGCACTGGACCCTCATCCCGCTTGCCCCGCACTGTCAGCGTCAGCACTGAACACCAAGGGTGCCGGGAGGTCAGAGCTTCCCGTCAGCAACAATACCGTTCGTTTCCAGTTCCGCATTAACTATTTTGCGAATTATGGTTTAAGCCGAAGCTTGCATGCAAGCCCTTATCCCCAGAATTTGTCCCGTGGGGGATTCCGTCGTCGCATTGCAACAATGTTCCGGCGAGAGGGGAAGCATGTGGTGGCGGCTTATCGACCCTCTATGGCCCCTCTCACCTAACCCTGTTAGTGCGCTAATAGTTATCCACCACCACTTATACCTTCTCCAACCAGCACCTAGCGGAATCCAAGCGCGCGCACGGCATTCCGGCTACCGTCGGGCCGCTTAGGATCGCAACGTCATGGTCCAGCGCGGAACGTCAATTACACAGCGCGGCTCGGGTGTGCCGCTGGAACGTCATCAATGGACACTTCAAGTAGCCGGGCGTATTTATAAGATGGCTTGCCGTCGCCTCTGCAAAGTATATTTCTGGTGCCCGGCATCAGACGCTCATCACTAGCTTTCCCTGCTCCGTAACAATGCCTGTCACTCAATTCGATGTCAAGGAGAAATACCGATATCAGAATGGCTTCAACTGCTATCTAGAGTACGTGTGCACTAACATTCCTAGTTTCCCTTTGTGCTGACTTCGCCTAGATCAGAAGCTGTCGAGGGCGCCCTGCCCATCGGACATAATTCACCCCAGAAGGCACCCTACGGCCTCTACGCCGAGAAGCTTTCAGGAACCGCCTTTACTGCGCCCAGGAACGAGAACAAGCAGACGTGGCTGTACCGCATCCTCCCATCCTGCGCCCATCCCCCGTACCAGCCAGACGCCGAGGCAAAGCCCACCGACGGGTCGAATGAGCTGCACGGGACCATCAAGGGCACCAAGGACGGCACGCTGCACTATATCCCAAACCAGCTCCGATGGGATCCGTTCGACCACGATGAGGCAAAGCATCTCGATTTCGTCGCCGGCCTGAGGCTCGTCGCCGGCGCCGGTGACCCCACGCTGAAGCAGGGTCTCGGCATGTACATCTACGCCGCTGGCAAGAGCATGGACGAGAATGCTGCTTTCTACTCGGCCGACGGAGATATTTTGATCGTGGCCCAGGAAGGCACCTTGGATATCCGCACCGAGTTTGGCTGGATCCTCGTTCGATCCATGGAGATTTGCGTCATCCCCCGCGGTGTCAAGTTCCAGGTCTTCCTCCCGAATGGCCCCGCCCGCGGGTACGCTCTTGAGCTGTACGAGGGACACTTCAATCTCCCCGAGTTAGGCCCAATTGGCTCAAACGGTCTTGCCAACGCTCGCGACTTTCAGTCTCCCGTCGCCTGCTTCAGCGAGGACTTTGGTGCCACGGCCTCGGACGGATCCAGCTCGTACACGGTGACTGTCAAGTTTAACAATTCGCTGTTCAAGACTGTCCAGCCCCATACGCCGTTTGATGTTGTCGCATGGCACGGAAACTATTACCCGTTCAAGTACGACCTCGGCCGCTTCAACACCATCGGTACTATTTCCTTTGATCACCCAGACCCGTCCATCTTCACCGTCCTCTCGGCCCCATCTCCGGTGCCCGGTACGGCCATTGCCGACTTTGTCATCTTCCCCCCGCGATGGCTCGTCGGCGAAAACACCTTCCGCCCTCCATGGTATCACCGAAACACCATGAGTGAGTTTATGGGTCTAATCCAAGGCGACTACGACGCCAAGCGGGGCGGTGCAGGAGGTTTTGTCCCTGGTGGCGCAAGTCTGCACAACGTCATGAGCGGGCATGGGCCGGATGCTGAGAGTGCCGAGGGTGCGCGGAACGCGGAGCTGAAGCCGGCCAAGGTCGGCACTGGAAGTTGCGCATTCATGTTCGAGAGCTGCTTGATGGTTGGTGTGACAGAATGGGGACTACGCACGTGTAAGAAGGTACAGGAAGGTTACAGCGAAGAGAGCTGGGGAGGAGTCAAGACACACTGGAAATTGCCCAGTGGTCTAAGTGTGAGGTCTCATTTGGCCGAGTAATGTTGGGGTCAACCAACCATGTATGAATGATGGTGTAAAATGGATTAGTTGGATGTACGGGCATATTGCTCATGATAGCTTAACGTCTGAGATGGTTAGCGAGCACTTGAATGAACTTGACTCTGATAACCGAGACTAAACACGAGTATACAATTAATACGTGCGAATACGCACAGTAGGAGAGAAAGCCATTAGCTCTATTCAACAAAGCCCTTCAAGGGCGATCAAATTAGTAAAATATAAAGTCACCGGTTCACTTTGTCCAAGTGCAAGCACCCCTTGAACGACTGTCCTCTGTGTCTTTTTACCTTAAATTCTTTTTTAAATTATTATTTACTTTCTAGCCAGTGAGGTGATATTTAGAATTATGAATTTTGTAGTATACATTCATTTTCTTTACATAGTATTTGCTTATCCGCCAGATAGTAGGAAATGTGTCGGGAAAAGTATAGGAGGCATAGTCTTATTGTATTGTACTTGGTATATCTCCTACCCTACTGCCTTCTTCAGAAAGTAAAAGAAAGCTCCAGCTGTCAATTACAGTTATGCATATCAAGCTCCAAGAAACTGATAATTCTGTAGCCCTTTTAGATTGGATATCTAGTATTGAGGTGGAAGCCTCGTTGTGCGCATTTCGCTATTCTGGCCTCGTGTCTTCTCTTACTAGAAGGTGCCCTTTAACGTAAAGTATAAAGTGAATAGTATGAATGTTAACCCACCAAGGTGCTCTTTCGGCCCTTTCATGCACAACTCGCAAACCAATGCACGTTTGGCACATATGTGAATGAATGCAAACAATTGCAGGACAATCCTTGAAAGAATATACTCCCCTCAGCTCCTTGCCACTAAGCCCCAGCCTAATTACAAATAAGTAAATAAAAATTCCGATTTCAACTTTTTGTTATTATTTGTTTTCGTTCTTTTACGGTCAAATCTATATTTTAGTAATTCAGTTCTGCGATGTTAAAGGTGAAGCGATCACCAGACCACGATCTTTCAAGGACCGCATTATACTTTGGCTTTCACACTCGCATAGAACATGCGTCCGAGTGACAGTGCCAACACACTGCCTCTCCAATGCAGCCATACATTTAGTAACTGTCAAACACTGGCAAACCAATTCTCCCTGCCTCATGGTACCGTCAACATTTCTCGCGGGGATAAGGTCTCTTCTGTAAACTGAGCGTTTGACGCAACACCGCTGGAAACAACAAAAGGGGATTCCTACATTCAAAATGAGTAGCGCCTACGAGTATTCAGACATTTGGTCTCCTCCCGATTCACCAAGCCCGGGTACAGAGTCGACGGCACCATCAACACACCAAGCCATCCCCTCGACCCCTTCCGGCCCCAAACTCGCATCCCGCGCGTACGCACTGGAAACCGAGCTCGAAGGCCTCCAGGCGCATTCCCGCACGCAGGAGGAAAGGATCGGTGAGCTGGAGGGCAGAATCACATGGGCCAATGAGGAAATCAAATTTCATGAAGACAACTACCACTTCGTCAAGTCGAAGCTGGACGACAGCATCTCGCAGAGCTGCAAGACCCAAAGTCTGTTGAACAAGATTTCCATGGAGTTTGGCGCTCTAGAGAAGACGCACGCTACGACCCGAGATGAGCTGCAATCGATGCATCGCGAGCAGACGAATTTTCAAGATCTCGTTAAGGAGCAGAAGGGCAAAATTACCGCCCGAGACCAGCAAATCGAGCAACTCATCGCACAAATTCGCCCGACCCAAGGCCGGCTGCACAAGATGTCTATCGAGTATGGCACTCTGGAAAAGACACAGGCCGTGACCCAAGGCCAGCTGCAATCAATGCATCGCGAGCACACGACTTTCCAGGAGCTCGTGAAAGAGCAAAAGGGTCAAATTGCCGCCCGAGACCGGCAAATCGAACAACTCATTGCTCTGCTCAAATTGAAAACCCAAGAAGCTCACGTCCGCGACACGGCTTTGCTAAGCTGCTACCGCCATCTCCCTTCGGCCTCGGAACAAATGACGCTCGATCGGCTGATCAATAAGAGCACAAAACTCACCAGGCCCCAGCTCGTCGACAAGAAAGTGGACCAGTTGCTGAAGGAGATCGAGGGGCTGCCGCCCAGGAGCGCCGTGGACACCGACGCTGGCCCCTCTTCAAAGCGTCATAAAGGCTCGGCCATGTTTGGTGATCCAGCGTCTCGCTCAGAGAATCATTAATCATGCCCAAGTCATAATATTGCTTTTCTATGCAGTGCCCATGGCGTCGGTGTGCGCCAAGTTGGATCATGGCCCCGCGCCGGTCATTGGCTTGGTTTCACATTGCACGCCACCAATTAATGCTGTCTGGACTTTTTTATCGGGCTAATTTTTAAGAGCATGAACAAGGACATTGTCTGTTGGATGAATAATTTGGTGGATGTTGTCAAAAAGCTGAAGGGTGTTAGAAATACGATTTTTGGTGTAGGCATCACACTGCAAGAGGATACAATACACTAGAAATAGATAGCTTCGTGTTCAATAACATAATGAGATTGTTTAATTCATATATGTAATCGTCTGTGCTAAAACACTAACCCCCATGTAATCCTTTCCTCGGCTCATTTTAACAGTTCATCTTTGTGCCTCTGGGAGCTCCTCAAACGCCAATATCAAAAAGTTCACCATCGTTATCTCATAGTTCGTTTTCCCGCCTGAGCACATGCCAGAGCGCATTGTCCATTAAGTCCCTTGAGGAAAAAAAAAGAAAAGAAGAGGTCATAGCTCCAAAAAAAAATTATGCTGCCGGCTGATTGTGGGCAAGTCCGGAACTGGCTGCGCTCTCGCCAACCTTGACCTCCTCCTCGGGAACGCCCACGCCTACACTCCCGGTCAGGCTGGCCATGCTCTGCGAGGTCATGCCTCGCTCGCGCTCTGGTCGCATCAGGGCGGTCTCGCGAGGTCCTGCAATGCTCGCTCCTCCGGCCGGGGCAACGTTCATGCTGGCGGTTGTGCTAACGCTCTCGCTCCTAGTTCGACTAGCGTCACTAGCTCTTCGCTGCCGAACCTGCCGCTCTAGGTCTCTGATGCGACGCTTCAGCGCCTCATTCTCCCGCTTGGCCGTCTCAAGTTCCTGTCTGTAAAAGGCCGTCTCCTCGTAGCGCATGGTGGCCGGCATCAGGCCGGGGCTCAGCTGCTCGCTGGCGGTTCCGCTTCCGGGGGTAGCTCCCACCGAGCTCATGGGGACGGATGTGGGGGGAGGGATCCTGTGGTGATGGAAATAGCTTGACGGGTCAAGGGAATTTTGAGGCCCCGGCGAGTTCGTCTGGCTTCGGCGGGAGGCAGAGCTGTTCTGGCGAGAGAGGGGGATGGGCATTGGGCGAGGGGCATGGATGCGGGCCTCGTACGAAGACGACAGCGGGGGCGGGCCATAGTTCTGAGAGGCGGTGGACGACGTGCGGTGGTGCTGGCGGGCCGTGGGGATCGAGAAGCCGGATCCTGACAGGAGTGACTGCTCGGGGACGGCTTCATGAGTCGAGTTGGCGGCCGAGGTCGACGATGTGTTGGAGACGACTGAGGCGTTCTGGGCGGCCCGGAGGAGTGACAGCTCACGGGTCAGGCGGTTGACCTGGCAGGCTTCTTGTCAGTAATGCTCAAATCAAATGCCACAGACGCAGGCACGGCTACTCACAACGGCCTCCTGCTCCTTTTCGAGCTGGAGATGGAGCTCGGCGGCCGTCAGCGGACGAGGGTGCCTCAACGGGCCGGGGCCAGGGCCGACCCCCGGCTCTCCGGTCAAAGTATGAGCGGGAGCCGGCACCGGCGGCTGGGTAGCAGTCAACTGGGGCGACGACGCCTGCGAGTGGTTCACGGCACTCTGGTTCGAGGGCAGGATGTTGAGCGACGGCGAGTCGGGCACGGCCGGGGCAGCCATCTGGTTCGTCGACTGGCGGCGTGAGGCCGCGAGGGAGTGAGGCGAAGGGGGAACCGAGTTGAGGTCGGGCATTCCGAGCTTTGTCGGTCGTGAGACGGTGTGCTTGGGTGAGAGCGGGAGCGGGAGATGCTTCTGGCGTCGAATGCCTCCGGAAGAGGGGCCCTGGGCTGTTTATGCTTGTTGCTTGGCGGACCCTTTTTTTTTTTTTTTGTGGTGTCGAGGGAGAGTGTGACAAGCGATCCATCACCGGACTTTTGGAGCCCCCTTTGTCCACTCTCGGCCTAGAATGAGTGAACAAGGCGGCGCGTCTGGGCGCGCGTCGGGGCCCGGCGAGTGCGGGGTTAGTGGGCCGCTGGCACCACTGGCCCGGGTGGAACGGGCACTAAAACGAGCCCCTGGGCTGCCCCGAAAGCTTGCCAGCTGGAGGCACTGGACCGCCGGCTGCCGGTTGACTCAGGCGGCACAACGACGCTGCGCGGGCGGTCGGTGGCACATCATGACATCAGAGGGGAGAACAATCCGACGACCATCTGTCTCGTCCCTTTTCCCCCCTATTGCTCCGCTAATGTCTTGGTTCCGTTCTTTGTCCCGCCTTCCCTTTATTCCTTTTTCCAATTGTCTTGCAGAATTTGATATGTCATCGGATCCTCCTTAGGCGTCCATGAATCAGGTCCAACCCGCCCCACCAAAAAGCACGCCCAAGGGACAGGACATGAAAGCCAGTGAGCTGCACCTTTCATCCGCAAGCGAGCCCATCTTACCGCGCCCGAGACCTTTATGCAGTCATGCAGCAGCAGCAGCGGCAGCAGACAAAGGCCTGTAACAGCGTCGCACGAGAGAGCCTGCTGTCCGTTCCCCCCCGGGCGGATCCTACGTGAGGCATAAAGGAAAGCAAATGAGACAAGCAAGGTTTACAGATCATCTTATAGCATTGATTGAAAGAAGCTGTCGTCCCTGGACCGGGGCCGCCGGGACCCTGGCCGGCTTTGAGCGCACGGGGATCGAAGGCTGGCATGACACCGAGACACCTGTGCCGATTGGTGGGCACGGCATGTCTGAGCACTTGGATTGACTAATATGGCTTGCCCAGAGCTGCATGTAAGTCATGTTCTGTATGTGCACCAACGACTCGCGGGAGTGACATGTAGTGGTGATGGCCCAAAGCTCTATGGCAATTTTTTTTTAAAAAGGAGAAAAAGCAAAGATGTAAGAAAAAACATAAGATTCCATTGTTATTTATCTATTAATGGCACGGAAATAAACTTGTCAATTATTCGTATTTCCCACTGTGAAGATCCACACCGAAACTCTGCTATCAAATATTCGAGCCGCCATCTCGACTCCATGATGTAACCATCTCGATGACGGCATGGAACTGACATCTCGACGTCACATCCCGTTCAAGCTCGCCATTATCGGCGAGGAATGCTACCTGAGCTTACCATTACATCTAGCCGTAGAATGTCTATTTAATGGTGCCGCTCAGCTTCATACCGTGCATTGCTCATTTCTTTTCTCACAATCCGACGTCGCTGCGTATACAAAATAAAATAAAAAACTCAAGTATTTATATTTAAATTTCTTACCATCGTCACCATGCCCGAAGGTCAACAGTCCCCTCCTCCTGAGCGACAGTCTGGCAAGCAGCTCCATTCGCCGCCAGGTTCTGGCCAAGGCCTCAACAAAGTGCCATTTGATCCCAAGTCTCAACTGGATGCAAGTCTCACCACACCTCATATGTTACAAATCACCTGACAAGTTATAGAATCTCGAGT
This sequence comes from Calonectria hongkongensis, assembly GCA_017140755.1. Lineage (NCBI taxonomy): Eukaryota > Fungi > Ascomycota > Sordariomycetes > Hypocreales > Nectriaceae > Calonectria > Calonectria hongkongensis. The sequence continues at coordinate 33,876 of JAACJA010000053.1, forward strand.
CGAACCCAGTCAGTCCGATGGAAGCGGCGAGGCTGAAGATGTTTGCCAAGACGGAGAATCAACATTAAAAAGATGTATCATATCACCTGGGATGGAAGGGGGAACGAGTCATAAGACAAATGTAGAAGTATTTGACAAGAACGAATGGGACGCATACACGTATCAGCCAAACATTGGCGACACAATTTCATTTAGGAATCATCATAAAATGCTCAGTGCGTTACGTTACAATCATGACAGCTCGTAGCAAGTCTCTAATCCATGTTCCTTCTCGTAAACCATTCTTTCTATTGTCCATCATTATCACCAATCGACAAAGCTATTACGCATAGTTGACCTTCTCATCTGTGGGCTTGGTGCCCTCGGGAGGCACTGCGGTAGGTGCTGCATTAGGAGCGGGGGCAGGGGCAGGAGCTCCCTCAGTGGCGGGAGCAGCTCCAGCGTTCTCCTTTTCCTTGCCAAAGATTCTCTCAAGGCCTGAGGCCTTGTATGCGCTGCCACCGTGGGCCTCCTTCTTCAGCTCGGCCAGTCGTCGGGCCTCGGCGTGCACCTCCTGGACCTGCTTGCTGCCCTGTTCGTAGAACTGGACGAGCTTCTTGCCGGTAGGGTTGCTAGAAGCCTTGACAAAGTACGAGTTCAGACCAGACCAAAGGCTGTTGGCACGTGTAGAGGCTCCATAGCTCTGGTCCATAGCCCGGGCACGGTCGGTAGCATGGTATTTCTGGTCGAGGCTCTGGAGTGTGTTGACAAATCTGTTTGACACCTTGTGCTTGCTGTCTAACTCGATGGCACGCTCGATGGCGACATCACCGACGACGTAGCCGTGGGCAAGGTACTCGGCCAAAATGCGCGCGCGGGGCTTCTCCTCTTGCGTGATTTCGTCAGAGTCTCGCTCCTTGTTCTCGTGGTGGACCTCGTCCTCGGTCTCTTCACCGGTGACGGAAAGCTGGTTAGGGCCGAGCTGAGTGTTGTTCAGGAGGAGAGCAGTCTTCTTGGCGGTCTCCTTCTCGAAAGTGACCTCGGCTGACTTGGTCTCGCCCTCGGAGGTGACCTTTAGATCCGCAATCTTGCCGCTGCGTGACGTGTTAGACAGAGTCCTTGGAACAAATCAATTCTTGGGCATCTAATGGGGCACAAACCAGAAGCTGAAGAAATCCTTAATTTCGCTGTCGCTGGTGGCGGGAGCGATGTTCTTGACAATGACAGTAGCGTTTGAGGCCATGGTGAAGGGTGGGGGGGTGAGCTTTGAGGATGCTCGTCTAGGATCGAAGGAAAGGTGAGGTGAGAGGTGTGGTGGAAGAAGAATAAAGGAGGGGTATCTTGAGAATGAGGTATGCAGTGAAAATGTGCAAACACGTCAACAAAGAGCGCGTATGACTTCTTTTATAGAATCCTGTTTCTCTGTGGTGACGCGTGTTGAAACTTGGGCATGACGAGCGGGTAGGAGGGAGCTGGTGCGGGGCATCAGGCGACGTCATCGATAATAGGTGGAATGATTGGCGGTGCACATGTGGCTGTGTTACACCAAGTCGTAGCGAGGTACTGGGTTTCGCCGACGTTCGCTGGAGGCCAACCAAGTACCGCCCAAACAGGGCCTTGAGACACCAAGACGCAAAAGAAGTGCCTAGAATTTAGAGTGGGGGCATCATTACTGGATTGGGAGAAGCTGTTCAGGAACGACTGCGTAATTCGTGGCGAAGGCTGCATCTCGTGTGCGAAAGCGAGAAATGATGGGCGTCTTTGACATGTGAAAAGACCCTTCTTACATGTGTGTGGTTTTTTTTTTTTTCTTTAAACTACGAGGGGCTGTGCTAAGACTCTGAATGGCATCCCTTTTTTTTTCCTTTTTCGCTTGGCTCCCTCCAACTTACCTTACATGAGTGTATGTACTACGACGTGTCAATGTAGTGGATAAACGACAAAGAGGGTCCACGCCAAGTCGAATTGAGTAACAATAAAGATGGAACACGAGATAGCTTGAAGAGATATAAATATCCATGAATCATCGTCTCGACTGATTAAAGCCGTTTCGTGGCCGAGGATGACAGGTCCCCTATACCTGTCGCATCCTTTTTAGTGTGCCATGAGTAAGTGTGCAGTAGTTGTTCGAAGGGGCGGCTGTCTGTCTATCGGGCCATCGCCATGCGCTATCTGCCACCAACATCAATGTCACACGCTTCCGACACGCACGATCGCATCGCATCCGCGTCAGCCCACCTCTAAAACAGGGTGGCTTTATCCTTCATAGTTGATCTGCAAGCCTCGTTTTGGATCAAGCGTTGGTTGTGCAGCTGAAGCTTTTATGCAGCATCCCATGATTGAGATCCCCCCTGTCGCGAACCATCATGGGTAGGGGAAAAAGATCGAATAAATAAATAATTAAAATCTGAGAGGCTGATGATGATCCTGGCAACGCGCCCATACGGCACACCACCGTGCCACAATTTGGGAGCTGATTATCCCCAACATGGCGTTTCTTGCTTGCTCGACCAACGGACTGGAACGTCACAATTTTAAAAAGACGTTGAAGCTATCCCCCAGCCCCCTCCCTCGTGGCGCTTACACCGAAGCTAACAACGAGCCATCGCCCATCACGGCGCAGAGGACCGAACCGACCATGGTCCACGGCCCACACCACCCATGTCAACCTGCAGCCATGTCTACACCGATCATGTGCCGGGTTCTCGTTTCCCACGAGCTGCGCGCCTCTGCACACGATTGTTTCCTCATCGGGCCAGGCTTCGGCCCAAAAAGCTTTCCACCCATGCTGGCGAGGTCGCAATTGGGAGGGTCACAGGTTGACGAGGGAAACAGTCGAGAGGTCAGGGTTCGAGGCCCCCCTGTCTCGAGCCCCAACAAGCATGCGCCCATGATGCCTCGAAACTGCTTTGCCCCCAACACTAGCTGGATCCCGTCATTTCTTTGCATTAAGGGCCTTATTGCGGTCTGGAGGGATCCATCACGGTTAGCAGAGCGGTCAAAGCATCACTCCCCGCATGGCAGCGATCCACTGCCGCCGCCCCAAAGACAACCATTTAACCACACCATGGGCCCCCCCCAGCCCGTTCGCCAGTCCGGCAAACCCTCCCTGGCGAGGTGACGGCGCCCGAAAAACTTCTTGACCGTCTCGAAAAAAAAATTCTTGCCGTTGCGCAAAAATAACGGTGTCCACCATCTGGCAAATTCTCTGCCTCACAGTCGGCCGGGCCGGACTACAAGGCGTTCAAGGTGAGAATAAATTGCCCTCGGTGGATTTCCAGGTTGGTCTCGTGGGCTGGCGTGCCCTAACGAGACCGACATGAAGAAATCGCTGTCCCTGGCCGCCCTCGCACCGCGCTGACTCCCAATGGCAGATCATGCTCGCGAACCGCCTACACTACCGACGATATTGAGATTAAATCCACCAAAAGACGGACAAGATGATTATTATGTGGGAGCAAGTGCGCGACTGGGCACGCCTTGAGCTGTCTCACCTGCCCGAGGAAACGATTCTCAACGCCATATGGATTGGGCTTCTTGGCGTTCAGGCACTGATGATCTTGAGCGTGGCAGTAATGGGAGTCGTCAGGCGAATCAGGGCCAAGCGGATGCTCAGGTTGAGACAATACTCCAAAGCCCAATTATTTTAAAGCCAAAGCCAACACCAACCAATGGCTTGCTGCGGGTGTCCTCCAAAAAAAGAGAGGCACCGCAAACGAATGAACACCAAGAGTCCAATATGGGGCTCCTAAAAAAATATCACCTATCGAATCGACAAACGAAAAATTAGGGGGCAGCGGCATGCGACAGCTGAGCGGTCAATGCCAACGTTTTGTCCAAAAAACTACAGACCATCTGTTCTGCCGAACAGCAAACAACGAACAACAAACAACATTGAATGTTGCCATTGAATAACTGAGCACAGGACGCTCACTCTTGAATCGGTTTATGACTTTACGAAAATAATTCTTCTTAGCTTTTTCCTTGCGTCATGATAATGAATCAAAAATTATATATCCTTCTTCACATCTTGCGCCCCATCTCGCTGAGTTCACTGACTTGACCAAAAACGACTTCGCCGTAGTAGCCATTAAAAGGAAGATATCGCCAGGCACAATTCCGTCCCTTATAAGCTGCCACACAAGGACGTTGGAGCGATGCTGCACCCAGACGATCCCTTTGCCCCTAAGCGGCCTGATGAGTCGCCGACACAGCTGGCCAATGGTCAACCGAGTCATCCATCCGCCCCAGACGTATCTGCCAACGATCCAAGTGATCGGTTTAGACCTGAGCGCTGCCCCAATTGCCGAATGAACCCAAGCGGGATTCAGACTAAGGGCTATCTGTGCCAGACCTGTGACGGGGCCCTCTATCCCGCCCGACGATACCTCTTCTGCAAGGCAGCAGCTGGATTCTGCATCGGACCTTGCAAAAGAATGCTTCCGGACGAAGACCGTCTGGCACAGTTCGCCTTCTGCAGCGAGTGCGGCCCAGGCCACAGAAGACCGGTTCACTTATTCGCAGACGGCAGGGTTGTCCACAAGATCCGGGCTGGATATATGCGAACCCTCAAAGCCTCCTTGGATGAAAAGCTGCGACACCAAGTGGTCATGTCCGGACGTTGCTTGTACTTTGGGTGTCTGCGACCAATGGGGTTTCACGATCTCTTCGGTCCGCCCTTTCTCGAACCCGGAATCAGATTCGTGTATTGCGCCAGATGCCGCGAGTGCCTGTGGCGACACGGATCCGACGAGGCTGGCCTCTGGACCAATCTTCCTCTCCAGCCCAGGCTGGCTCCTTCGATCCAGCAGCACCAGCAACTAGCTGGGGGGCCGAGCTCGGCATCCAGAGACGCAGGGAATTTGCCCGCGCTATCTGAGCCTTCGGTTTTCGACAACCAAAGTACCTTCAACGCAGAGATGCAACGACGTCGCATGTAACCCCAATGCTGACGAGAACTTGGTGGCGTGTTGGTGGATTTCGCCCATTGGTCGGAGTGGTCACCTACCCTGGAGCTGGCTCTCGCGAGGGATAACGGAGAATATTTTAATCAGGGCTATAGTAATCAATCAAGCTCTTCTTTTGTTTCTTCAATTTTATTAATTGAGTCCCAATTTAATGGTGTCTTGTTCAATTCCGCCGAGAAACGCACCCAGTCACTCCATTGACCTCATTTTAACTACAGCCCATTGCCTGTCCATTGACGAGGAAGCAAGGGAATCCCCAACCAGAAGCTCCAGCCAGCATCACTAACTTTTCAGCTCCTCATACTCAGATCCCCTGGGAGGGCTGTCTTGTTTCATTGTTACCTTGCCGTCTCCCCCACACCCATCACAGCAAATGTGGGATGTACAAAAGATCTCTTCCGATGGTTTCGAACTTTAACGTGCGGATGAATTTGTAGCCAGCATCCTGATTCCTTCATTACTTCTGAGCTTTATCCAAGCTATACAATAAATGAGTCATGTTAAAGCGATAGGGCCGGATACCAATGGTGACGCAACGGCCAGCATCTAGGCATTGGCTGTGTCTAACGGCATGGTATGGCAGCTCACTTGGGTGCAAGAAATGGACCAAACATAGAAGACTTTGGCTGATTGATGAAACTGAAATTGCGATGACTCAGTAGATGGGGTATTTTCCCCGTGAATTGTGTGACCACTTACATGGAGGATTCAGCCACGCTGAACGCCCGTGATACCCTACATCGCCTACTAGACGCGGGACGACAAGCAGACTAGTCACCAAATACATGCGCGGCCCTGCTGCTCACTGACCCGAGCTAATCGGATTGCCAAATAAACAACCCACGAAGAGTCACTAGTCGGACGTCCATGCTCTCTCTAGGCTGCAGCGCCCCGACGCCCCCAATGGTAGCGCGGCTTAAGGCGGAATCTCACCACCATGCCGGATGAGTCAGGATGCCGCCGCGGGGGCCATCATGGTACAACCTCACTACAAATACAACTATAGAAGACGCAGTATGGGATGTCCATATCAAATCAATTAATTAAATAATTAATTCAGTCAGTCAGTCAGTCAGCTTTCTTCGCTCTGGACCAAGTCCTTCTTCTCTCCATGTCGTTTTGTAACTGCTCTGGAAATCACAATCGCAACCAGCTTGTTTTCCATGGAAATGGATGAAGAGCAATACACGGAAACAGCACAAAAGATTTAAACATATCCACAAATACTATCTGCCATAACTCTTTTACACCACTCTCTTTTCCGAGATCCGTCCAGCCAATCTCATGCCGAGTACAAGCGCGTATCCTTGGCAGCAAATCGGCCCCCGAAGCGAAATTATGGCGCTAAACAACACCACGCGCTCGTTCCAGAGCCTGCCCTTCGATGTCCAGTTCGATGTAGTCACTTTTCTCGACTTCCCCAGCGCGCTCAACCTCGCAGCTACAAATCGGTACTTTCACTACATTGTGAATCCTCGAACCAATCTGCCCCTGGAGCAGCTCCAGGAGTTCGTCCTTGCGAGAGACGGCTGCGAGCGCCTGAAGCTCGACAACCTCTTTGCCTGCTTCAAGTGCTTCCGCTTCCTGCCAAGGCACAAGTTCGCGAGGAACGCGACCCGCCAGAAGCTGCACTGGCGGGGGAAAAACAAGCCCAAGCAGACCGATAGGACCTGCTTCGACTGCGCGGCGAGGCTGCGACTCTTCCCTCACCTGCGGCCCATTTCCAACGGCAAGCTCAACTATTACTTTTGCCACAAGTGCGGTGTGTATAAGACTAAGTCAGCCAAGTGCAATGGCGCCTCCCTCGATCTCGGCCTGTCAGCGCCGCTGCCTATCGCGTTTTGCGGATCCGGCCAGGCCAAGGTGAAGAAGAGCCCGCTGGAGGCGCTCCCAGTGCACGTTTTGAGAGTAGTTGTTTCGTTCCTCGGATACAAGGACACACTCAACCTAGCAACATGTAGCAGCGGACTACGTGACACTATCGAGCCGGTCAAGTGGGTTCCCCTCCACGACCGCTTCCGCGCTGTTCGAGACAGCTGGCACATGAGCGTGCTAGATGTTCCAGACACAGAACACACTACCTACCCCTGCTACTTTTGCTGTCAGATTCGGCCCAAGGACAAGTTCACTAGCATGCAGGTTATCAGTGCGCACAAGTATCCCGAGACGATGTGGAAGATGCGGTGCATCAAGTGCCTCCAGCAAATCTCCCGCGGTGGGAAGAACCCCATTCGTCGCGAGCATTTCCGGCGCCGGTGGTGCGAGATTTGCAAGTGCATCAAGATTGCTGGCGAGACCTGCGGTGGTTGCTTGGAGCTTTATGTCAAGGGGGCTATTGATCTGCCTACGATATTCCCAAAGCAGGCTGCCGCTGCACGTAAGGTGGATTATGAGGATCATGTACACAACTATGATGGTATCTTTCAGGAGGATCTTATGTCGGAGTCGGACGTAGAAAATTCTTTTTTGGCTACCTAAATCGCTACATTACTAGAAAACAATCTTTGCGCACGAGCTGCGCACCATTAATTATACGTTGCACTCATTCAATCATAACAGCCCAAACTAGTACAGAGGCAGAGTGCCCTCCGTCTCCTGGAAGGCCTGTTCCAGCATGGCGAGCCCCTCTTCGAGTTCCATTTCTGTGATGGTAATCGGCGGCGCAATTCTGAAGACGCCTCCGAAGCTCGGGTGGCTGCTCAGATTGGCCCAGACTCCCAACTCGTATGCACGAGCTCCAATTCTTTTGCCGAGATCCAGGGCGGGAGTCTTGGTCTCGCGGTCGCTGACAATTTCAATTCCAGCCATGAGACCCCTTCCTCGGATATCGCCAATGCAGCCGTAGCGCGACTCAAGCTTCTTCAAACCGCGGTGAAGAATCTCGCCGCAGTTTCGAGCCTTGGTCACGAGGTCATCCCGCTCGACGATTTCGAGCACCTTGTCTCCGACGGCAGCGGGGAGTGGATCATTGATGTGCGTTGTGTAGAACGTAAAGTCTCGCTCCACGCAAACGCGCTCGATTTCATCGCTGGTGACCACCGCGCTGAGTGGAAGTCCATTGCCAAGCGTCTTTGACAGGGTGAGGAGGTCGGGGACAACGCCTTCGTGGTTGACGGCTACAAAGTCGCCGCATCGACCAATACCCGTCTGGGCCTCATCCACGATGAGAAGCATGCCTCGCGCCTCACAGTGCTTCTTGAGGGCTTTGAGATAGCCTGGTGGGAGGACGTGCATGCCGCCCGAGCTTTGGATGCACTCAACAATGCAGGCTGCGAGAGAGCCACAGGATTGCATGTCGATCATTCTCCACCCGTACTCAAGCTCGGCCTCCCAATCATAGGATCCATCTTCCTTTCGGAATACAGACCTATATGCGTTTGGGGCTGGGAGCATGAGCATACCAGGCATGAGTGGGCCCTGACCCTTTCGGCCAAAGTGGTACTGGGTACCAAGGGCCTGAGCAGTCATGCCGTGCCAGGAAGCTCCAAGGCCAACGATTTCAAACTTTCCGGTGAAAACTTTGGCCATCTTGATGGCAGCCTCGTTGCTCTCACCACCAGTAGACAAGAAGAAAGCCTTGTCAAGACCGGCGGGGAGTGCTTCGCAGAGCCGCTCACCGAGGGAGACAACAGGAGGAGAGATCATCCCCGAAAAGAGGTGATCAAGGTCAAGTGCGTGGTCACTGATGACCTTGACAATCTCATCATTGCCATGTCCAAGAAGGCAGGACATTTGGCCCGAAGTCCAATCGAGGATCTTGTGGCCAGAGGCTGTATAAACATACAGGCCGCGAGCACCGGTGATGATGTCCTCGTGGAATTTGGTACCATAATGAAGGAGGTACTTTTCGGATTTTTCCTGGTACTCCTTCTGGCTGATACCGCGGTAGAGAGAGGGAGTTTTGTCTTGTCTGATTTCAAGGAAGCTAGATGAGTTGGTCTCATCGGTGATTGCACCTGGAGCCATCTTGAAATGCTTTTGGGGGGTAGATTACTGGCGAGAATAGAACACCAAGCAATTGAACTTTTGAGAGAATTCAAGATGAATTCAGAGCTAATGAGAAAGCAGATGTGAAGATTGATGATGAGAAAAAAATCCAGGCCCTTCTCTGTCCTCTTTTTATGCCTTTCAACAGTCGTGTCGGAAACTGGCCTGCGAGCGACCGCGGCAAAGTTTCCCGCGGAAGGGTTCCAAGCCTTATCGGCGCCACCAAACAACAAAAAACTACCATGCGCTCTGCAAAGGATCCCATAGGCTCGGAAAGAATTGGTCGATAACAGAAATGTCTGGCATGATGAAGTCTAGATCGAGGGTCCCGTCAGGTCCTGGGTCCTCAACAGGTACCTTGGCCGAGATCTTTTCAACAATTTCGGCATTCTGCGCTAGGCAAATGTCTCCGAGGTCCCAGTCGTGCTTCTCCTTATGCACACGTAGGGCTGAGATGAGATTTTTGGCGATGCGGAGGGAGCTGCTCTGTGCGAGACCAGATGGCGAGTTTTCCGTCTCCAGAGCGCACCGGAGCAAGAAGCTCACAGTGGCAGGAAACGAAAACGCACTGCTGGGCAGCCAAAAGTCCTGGAGCTGCTCCGGCTGCAGCTCTTGGGTAAAAATGAGTATTTCCTCCGATGTCCGGCGCGCTTGGATGTATCGATTCAACAATTGATTATCTTGTGTCTCGTATAATTGCTTGTCTACTTCGAGCTGGATGCGTTCAAGGAGGAGTCGCACGGTGAGATAAGCAAGCCGCAGGTTAGCGGCACCCGGGATGTGTAAGCTTGTACCTCTAATAATAATTCTTCGGATGTCATCTGTTAGGTTTTCAACCCAGCTGTTTAATGCGAGGTCGAGGTGTGTAGTATTCTGGGGCTCGCCAGGCTCAAAATGATAAATATGTCTTAGGCAAAGGTCTAAAACATCTGTAAGTTCAACGAGGGATATGAATATGGATGCCCTGTGAATTTTATCGTTGGATGCCCCTGGTTCGCAGATACATTCGATGGTGGGCTTTGGTACATTAAATTGACCCCTGGAAATGTGCGGTGGTGTGCCGTGAGCGAGACTTGTCCTGGGTGTATTGTTAGTGCTTATCCCCACTTTGCCGGCTGGCGTCATTTACCATTGGTCATGAACCCAGAGCGCCCACCAGATCTTCATCCTCAGATACTGTTCAGATTCGATGATTTCCCACGGCATTGGATTGTGATGAAGCCCAAGAGAGTGCGACATGGCAATGGCTGATCCGAGGAGAACGCCATTGCCAATAAGCGACGTGGTGGGACGTCCACCGACATTTAGCAGAATGGCTTGGATGATGGACATGCCTGGAGACATGTGGAGTTCCGAATATGTTGCCTCATTCGCGAGGTTCCAGATGAAACGGGTGTCCGGGCATCGATGACGCCGTAGAACTGGCGAGCTTTCCCAAAACGGGAGGGTATGCGCGTACAAACATGACATTAATGCTGGGGATATTCGGTCTTTGTTTTCGCGAAACTGCCGACGAAACGAGGTTTCATCCAACAACGGAAACGATACGTTGACCTTGCTGAAGTATCTAAATGATGTTAGCCGGGATGGCAATGGGCGTTCAGCGGGCCGTTACGTACAAGTCAATTATGTCAGACTCGAATGGCTCTATAAGTTTTTCAATCATCTGCAATTTGTCTGCAGAAGGGCTTCGATTCACAGTCAGACCCAATGGGCGTTTCTGCACCATTGTAAACAGGACGGGCTTGGATCTATTGCCCGGAACAGGAATGATCAACCTTGACCCTCGAGTCGCCCCTGGCATTGCAGAGAGATAGTCTGACAATACCTGGTTGTCTGAGGTGACTGCTGGCCCTACAATGTGAAGATTATGCTGCTGGTCGTCCGTCGAGCCTAATGCAAGCGGTGATTCCTCCTCCTCGGTCTGAGCCTGAGATGGCTGTTGATTAGACCGCGACGCCTCATGTGTCATAGATGGACCTGGAACTGGACCCTGAGCCGAAGAGCGGCCTGGGTTTGTCGTTGCCATGAGAAGCGCAGCATCCGGGTGAGGCCCAGATTCCGGGGCGGTGGTGGTGGTGGGACGGTGGGCTGGAATGGAACTTGCGGACGAGTAGCGGGCCTGGCGCCGGCGGCGAGTGGGCTCCGGGCCCCGGATCGAGCCGGAGTTCGGGGCTGGAGGAAATATGCAATCTGTGCGATGCGCTCGGCACATTAGACATGTCTCGGACGAGGACTCAGACTGGCAGCGCGACTTGCGGCGGCGGCACGGCAGACACGCTGGTCGCACATGCGACCGGTAAGGGCGCTCATAGGAAACTGGCTTCTCCATCGCGCCTGGTGACCTTCTCGGTGAGGACGTGGCAGAGCTGGACTGCGCTGGGCTGAGCTGGCCACCCTTTCGTCGGTCGGCCGCGGGCGTGCTCAGCATATGAATTGAGGTCTTTTCACCGCGGGGAATCCAAGGTTAGAGGCACAGGGCTCACAGTGTCCGCATACAGTGCACCGGACACTGTAGCCAGATAACAACGCTTCACTTCACATGATGGAGGTGGTATTGATACACCGCGACAAGAGACAACATGGCGGTGAGATGAGGCCATCGGGTCGTATGGGCTCGTGATCTCGACATTTTTGCGTCAATGGCGGGGAACGGTGACTCTTTATAATGGACAGTCATTTGTGATGGTGGTGGGTGTTGTACCACCGAGACCGAGATCTGCCGTGCCAAGGGTAAATAACGCATTTTCTGTCTAAACATAGTTTATTGCCGATCCAGCCGCCTCTGAAAGTCGACTTGATAAGGGTGCTCTCTTCCTTACCATGGCCTGTGCCGTATACTGGCATCTAGCTTTGTTGATTGATATCGGCTGAACGAGCCTCTGCGACCCAGTGTGAGGGGGGCTGGAAGCTTGATGGCCGCTACGTGGAAATGATTGGTGTGCGACCCAGATTTATATGCAGAGGAAAGGGAGTGGCTTATTTTAAGCCGCTAACCAGTAGCTGCGTACCTAGAGACCTCTAGGAAGCAAGAAAAGAATCGCGTCTCTGAACAGCACATCGTTCTAGAACTCTGGGATTCTTGTATCCCCTCTTTTTTGCAAAAATTTTCATCCAGACGCGAGCTTTCCCCATCGCATTGAAAGTGGGGTGGGCGTGTTCTCGGTTAGCAAGAGTTTTGAGTTTCAAGTAAATACTCCTTTCACTGTGAGCACTTGGGCTGCACCGCTGCGCTGTCCAATTGCTTGCGACAGACACTACAAATCTTCTCAACCTTGCATATGCAGCCCTCTATTAAGGGCTTCATATGGAACATCAACAGCAGCTCGACTATTTCGCAACACGAGATGCTTTATGTCGGCTCGACGTGTTGACTGGGCCGCCATGTCTAGAGATCCACTGAACCGCCCCTCCTACCGTCCAGGGTCGTGGCGATCACCCCAGTTCTCGAAGGCCAACAGAAGAAAACGCATTGGACCCGAAGGGTCTAGAACGCAATCACCGGCTCAGATCAAATAGACCAATTATAATCGCATGTCGATTTTGACTTTCTGTGAGAAACCACTTGTGCCTTTGATGCAACACTTAGGAGGGGGGTTCTTCTGGAACTTTTGGGCTGCATTCAATGCGAGCGAGAGCCGGCCGGATATTGCTTGAATAGTAAAAAGCAATGTGCCGCCCAACCGATAGTATAAAATAGCCTTCATCCCAGGATCCAAGTCGGACCACCTAGATCTCGCTTCGCCGCCGGTAATGTCGCGATGCCTCGGCAGTGACTGCTCCCACGCCAGCTTGCATCAGCCCAGTGCAGGGGTGAGGGTGGTTTCAAGCAACCCTCAGGCGATGTGCCGTTGGCGATGTAGGCATTTGGCGATTGCGACGTGGAAAAGTGCCATGGCAGACCCTGCCAGTCTCGCTTGGGCCCGGTTCCATGCGAATGGTAATTGGTGGCGTTTGGCTGCGTGGCCCTTGTCGGGACTGGACGTGGTTTCAGCTTGGGTTTGTTACGAAAATGTCGCGACTTCACCTGGAGCTCTTTTGAATAGCGCGCCTGTATTCAGCCTGACAGCTGCTTTTGCCACTTTGATCTTGCTCATCCATACAATCAATCGATGCAACACTAGCAGGACGATAAGATGATGTAACCAGATGTCAATATCGAAGCTGTCAAGAGTGGATCTTGACCGTTAACCCGCCCCTCCTGGCACAATGATCTTTTGCGGAGAGGGCGGGCCGATAGGATGCGATCCCCCCCACAAGCGGGCGACGGGATGGCGACAGCCGGCTAGGCGTCTATAAGCAAGCTTAAGAACGGGTACGTAAAATGGAATCAAGCATGATAAATATCGGGCCATATTACCATTATAGCGACACACCTTTGATTACCTGGGAGGGGCTTCCCGTTGTAAGGGGGTAGGCAAAAGAAGCTCTCATCTTGCTGCCGTGCCCTCTGTTAATCGCCAAGACGTGCCGATCCTGGGCGGAGCCAGCTGCTGTGCATGGGGGATCTGGGTTTGGGCCAGATCATTGCGAAATTTCGTATTGGAGACGGAGTAATTAACAGAATGGGAGTGATTAGCATCGGAGTATTTTCTGCGCTGCCGCGGCTGCCTTCACTGCCTCGACGCCAGTGCCGCGGCCCTCCATACCCCTCATACTGGCAGTGCATTTTCTCAGCGAAGCTAGACACGGGATAGCCGTTTCAAGGGTCATTGTCAACAGGCGTCGCGTGTGAGACATTTTTGGCCTAGCTAGGTAAACTCTCTTGCCTCGTTTAGCTGCTGAGATCAAGGGTTACGTACTTGCGGGACGCAGGGGCCGTGTTGTGGCAGTGGTTCGCGTGTACGTAAACGCAGAGAACCAACAGCTTCCAGCTTGGGGAAGTGGAATCTGAATGGCCTGCATTGAAATTAGCAGCTTCTTGGGGAGCCAATACCATCGAAGTGACGTGCCTTAAGACTTGAATAGATTGCGTCCGGTCTTGTCCATCAGTCCCTGAAGAGCAACCAACTCGGAAGACCTGCACAGCTGACAGGGCTGTTAGCGCCTGATCCAATACCAGTCCGCCTCGCTTAGAAGCTAATCCTCTCAAGGCTCGCTGGGTTGCTGATCCGTGATGCATCTCAGTCTAGTGTTGCCTCGTCCGGCTTTCTTGGCACGCGTTAATGATTCACATTCAACTTGCCCCAAAATGCAGCAGGATTGGTGTGTTAACGGACTCGATCCCATATCGGCTTCATATCCTGCCGATGAAATGAAGCAGCTCCATCTAAACGCTATTTTGCTGTTGAGACAAGGCTGCAACGCGAAAATGAGCAATTTTCGGTTCTATCGATTGTAAAGTGGTGGTTTCGCGATGCTCTTGCCGTGTTTGGTTTGTGTACGCCACACCCAATTTAGGCATTGTGACACAAGGGTCATGACTCGACATTTGGGCGCACGGCACACACGCATGTCTGTATTTGGATCCCAGGAACCAGGTCGAGGGGTTTCAACTGTACAGAGAGAGCATTCCCCTCTTCTGGCAGGCTGCAGATCACCAAGGACGGCTTGCCAAGAGTTTGCTGCAAACCCTCATCCTAGGAAGCGAGATGCTGCTATTAGTTTAACTGGATATGCTATACAGCTGGTTAAAAATGTCATGCCAAGATGCCAAGGATGAATATCAAATCAGCGTGGAAAGGTTTGCAAAAACCCGGGAAATGCCTATCCCATGATTCCATCTGTCAGAGATGGCTGATTAAGTTTATTGGATGCCGCACTAGGGCTTCGCTTCGACCAGCTGTGGCGCTCCTTCGCTCATCCCGCCCAGGCACACCACAACCAACATATTGGTGGAGAAGACGGCGCTCTTTTTACAGGGACAGGCCAGGCTCTCCATGCTTCCTAGCCCCCGTCCCCAAGGCGAACCTCATCGGGCACCCTCCGGCTCGATAAATGAACCAGGTTCCAAGTGTAGGGAATGGCGCTTCCGGAACCAGCGATCCGTCACAGGGGTACACAGGACGTACTGGGATGGTGCGGTTTAGTATTCGATATGCAAAGTGTCGAGGTTCTAGTTCGGCTGTCGCTCAGGGATATGGGGTAACGGTGTGCCCGGTTCCCCAGGTTCTTTAGCTTATAGTTCCACCAGTTCAGGTCCCCAAAAGATCTGTGAAGCGAAGTGACGGAGTCCTTTTGCGTCTTTCTTGTTGCTCATGCCCGGGGTCTGGCAAGGACAAAGTTTGTGTCAACATGCCCCTTGCTGACTAGATATGCCGGTAGCAGTGCTCCTCTCCCTTAAGACCCGATCAGCGCCGGCTTTACCCTCTTGGACAAAGTATTTGAAGCGAAAATCTTGTTTTCGGATCCGGTTTGGCTGAGAAAAAGGCGGACTTGGCAGACATGGCGGAAGACTTGTCGGGGGCGCTCTTGGCCTCCTCGATCGCCGTGATGGCGATCACGACGGTTGCCATTATCATGAGACTGTGGATTAGAGCCAATCTAAAGACTACTGGAGTAGATGATTGTATGTCTTCAGCTTTGTTTGTGCACAGTTTTATTTGAAGAAAGACGCTGACCGTTCATAGATTTGATTACAGCCGCTTGGGTACGCCATGAAGTTGGACAATGCGTTCTGGACAAGACAATACTGACTCACGATGCCTCAAAAATAGGTATTTCTTATGGCACTGTGCCTAGCTACACTTTTGGGTAAGAATCTATCGTGTTGAGTGAGAAACCGAATAGCGTCTAATGATTGGCAGCGAGTCGGATTGGCTTTGGTCGTCACAAAGATGAAGTTTCCGACGACGACTATGAAAGGTTCCTCAGAGTCAGTCGAATACCAACAACTGGTTTGCATTATTTCAGCTAACATATATACACATCTAGTTTACCACAATCTGCTCGGCGACCTTCAGTTGTGGTGTTTCACTCGCGAAATCCTCTTTTGCCGTCCTATATCTACGAATTCAACCTGGAAAGGCGCTCGGAATCGCTAATAAGCTCCTGATTGCTTTTCTGACCTGCCAAGCCATTGAAGAGAGCTGCGTGGTGATCTTCAAGTGCAACCCAATTAGCGCATCATGGAATTTGCATTTAATGCCGACCGCCAAGTGCCTTGATCTTCGTGTGCTATGGTGGTCAACAGTGAGTCTAAAATGATGGTGTATACGAAGCGAAACTGACCCGCGACAGTTTGTGTTTAACATGTCGAGCGATTTGTTCTTGTTTATCCAACCGATTCCTGCCATGTGGAAATTACAACTACCCCTGACGAAAAGAATTGGATTGATTTGCATGTTGTCGCTTGGCCTCTTGTAAGTTTGCCTCTGACATCCAAACAAGACTTGAGCTTATTCTCTAAGGGTTTGCATTACTTCTATTATCCGAATTGTATTTGTTACTCGTATCGGACCTGACGATACATGTATGTACACGCTTCCTTTCTTCCGCTACCTGCTCTAACCAGTGGTCGCCCAGACGAGTTTGCCGAGCCGATGATTTGGTCAGAAGTCGAACTAGCCTCGCTCATAATATGTTCCACGATCCCCTGTTTACGTCAAGTCGTTCAAAAGGTTCCATGGCTCAATCGCGCACTTGGTCTATCCAGCAACAAGACCTCTCACAACTACTACGGACAGTCTGGGTCGAAGAAGCCCGGATCTATTCCACTAAAAAGCTTCAGCCAGAGCCAGACCAAGTCCAAGAATGGACAGTACACGAGTAGCTTTGGTCTTACTAGCCAGGCTGTAGGTGGCCAGCACACGAAAAACGATAGTACCGACGAGATTTTCCCTCACAAAACAGATGGAAACGGGGCAATCATGGTCACACACGAAGTGATCAGAGACGTCGAATCCCACACCACCTCGTCAACAGCCGGGTCGGTCAGAAACCACTATTACGAGCCTACGAATAAAAATCGGTAAAACCATTCTGTTAATGTTGGAATTGCGTTGGATTTAGAATTGTCCTTTTCGGCGGATTAGAAATGAGTTTCTCGCGATGACGGAAACTAGTGCGACGGAGCATACCACAGCTGAGCGTTTTAATTTAGAACTGTATATATCTTCAATCGAACAGAGAAATGTAACCCCCTCTCCAGAGAAAACCGACGAACCATGTGAAGGGCTGAAGCCAGAAGTGGCAAATATTGAAAGGAGGGGGACCCAGTCCAATAGAATGGTAGTGGGGCCCGTGTAGCTTTATATAAGAGTTTAGCACCCGCCCCGTCACGAAAACCCGCTACAGTGGTTGCTCACAACCATCGTCTTCCGTAGTATAGTGGTCAGTATGCAAGCTTGTCACGCTTGAGACCCGGGTTCAATTCCCGGCGGGAGAGACGCCAGATGCGATACGCATCATTCCTTTTTTTTCGGTATTTTTACAATTCTTTTTTTTTTTTAAACCTATATAATCAACGTGATGTTGCCTTTTGTGAAATATCCTGTGCTTTTTTTTGGCTGTTGAGATGTCGATGGCCCGAACAAAAGATTTGAAATTATGGGGAAAGAGCCAATAAAACGCGTGAACTTGGCTTTACTTTAACACTGCCGCAGCATGCGGGCCTGGTTTCTTTGTCCCTTAACTCAAAAGTTTGGTACCACTCTTAGATTTGTTTAACATGTTCATGCATTCCCAATCGTCTTTGTTTTTTTTTTGTTTTTTTCTCTTCTCTTCTCTTCTCTTCTCTTTCCTTTTGCCCCGGTCCTGCCATCGCGTCATACTGCCCTATAAGCATTCTTTCCAGTCGAAGTTGAAACCAACTACCCATCCATTGTTATACACAAAAACACAAAAGATCGTTGCACCAGTCACAACCACTCGACCATGGCCATGGCTTAATACACCATGTTGTCTAGACAATTCCTTGTCAAATAATTCATGGAGCGCTCGTCTACCCCTAACACCTTGGTGATGCTGATCCAGTCCTGATAGCGCCTCCATTCCTGCTGGAGCGACTGCTGTTCCCATTAGAACATGTCGAAGAGTCTTTTCATACTCTCCTTAGTGCTACCAAGTGCACGCTTCAAACCCTCAATAGGAACGGGGACTATCTTGCTATTGTCAGCCCTCTGTTTCTTGCGTAGCACCAACGCCGTAACCATTAAACGGCGCAAACTGGACATGGCAGCACGAAGCTGCAAAATCTCCTTTCCAAGTCTAAGTAGCTCATCTAGCTTGGTTTCGAAACAGCTAGTCGCCTCGCAAGTATGAGGCCAGCCGGTTTCAGGAAACAAGTATTCCTTGATTGAATCTATCGGATTCCAGGGCTCCAGGTCACAAACTCGTTTGCTCTGGGAATACTGGTGGATTTCCTGACTGTCGGCGCAGTTCTCAGCATCTAGGCACCAGGCCATCTTGATGCGCAGCGCGCAGCATCCATGCCACTCGCATTTATAGGTAGCATCGAGCTCAGGTTGGGGCTGGCAGTCGCACCTGGCTGGGTTTGTAAAGGGCTCCACGAATACTTGGGTTCCGCTCGATATCAGTGGCCTCACATCACACTTCAGCGTATGCGTGATGATGATATAACACATAGCCACGTATCGCTGGAGGGATTGAACCAGCCAAGCGAGGATGCAACACGAGTGTCTGAGAACCCCCCTTCAATGGGACGTTTTTTCAGGAGTGGGTGGTTCCTGCAAGGCTGGTTGTCTTCGGCTCTGGGTTTCCTCGAGCATCATTTACGATGATCGGCCTTAATATACGTCTGCATGAATCGAGTTGTTAAAATCGGTGTGGTCAGGCGCAGCAAATGTTCGTTAAGAACAGATGAACAGTGCGTTCGAGGCTGAAAGTGGCTTTGAAGCTTTGAACAACACAATTTTAGATGAACAAGCAATACAAACCTCTTTGAACACCAAAAAAGTACACTTCATTTTCAGCGCGTATTCTCACAAGAATTTTGAGCGCCTAATTTCCTGCATATTGTCAGCCAACAAGAATAGTTATTGACCAGGCAAGGGTGACTCGTAGTTCTTTTTTAGAAAATGAGAAAAGATATCAATAAAATGTCTATATGATTAGAGTGTCTTCATAATTAATATACAGGCCCATATGACGTCTAGGAACTTCCAAACTTGAGAATCTTCATCCAAATGCTATCCTGCTTTTCTTCTGAATTTTCCTCCTTGACGTTGTGTTGACCAACAATAGTAAGGAATACCTGATCCAACGTAGTCGGGCAGACGCTGTAGTGGCCGACACCCAGCTTCTCCTTGTACTCCTCCAGTAAGATCACGAGATTGCCAATGGCGCTCTGCGTGATATCCTGACCGTTCTTCATAATTTCATCCTCATTCCTTCCTTGGGTTGTCGCGAGGACCTGGCTTGCACGGACTGAGAAGCGAACTTGGCCGTGGTATGTCTTTTCGTCGACTTCAGCAGAAGGAAGTTTCTCACGGATCCACTGGATAATGTTGTCCATTTCCTCAGCGCTCGTGCGAGGTGCAGTCTTGGAAACCAAGTGGACGTGGAGAGCGTCACCAAACCGGTGGCGAAGATCATCTGGCGTTCCCAGGGCAAGCATACGTCTGGCAAGGATACCAGCGCGGCCAGCCAAGGCATCCGCCTCTTCCATGCTGTGTGTAGTCAGAAGAATAGAGCGACCTGGCACTGTGGCAGCAAGAGTCTTCCACATGACACGCTTGGACGCAGCATCAAGACCCGACGACGGCTCATCAAGCAGAACGACCGTGGGGTTACCCATCAAGGCGATTCCAAGGCTCAGCTTGCGCTTGTTACCACCTGACAAGGCATTGGCCATGCGGTTGGAGTAGGCCTCGAGACCGACAGCTCGGATAACAGCATTGACGTTGTAGTTTACGTCGGGAATTCCTCGAACCTTGGCATAGAATTCTAGGTGTTCCCTGACAGTCATCTGATCCATGGCATCAAATTGAGGGCAGACACCGAGATTTGCTCGCGCGGCGGCAAGGTTCTTGGTCACAGAAACATCTTCGACAAAGATGTCACCACCATTGCGGCTAGGCTTGAGATCGCCACGGATCATTGAGATTGTGGTCGACTTGCCAGCACCGTTAGGTCCTAAGAGGGCAAACACCTCGCCGCGCTTGATACCAAAAGTGACGTTGTCCACTGCGGTGTTCTTGCCAAAGTTCTTAGTGAGGTGGACAACGCGCAAGCCATGCTCATTCGTTGCATTACTCGTAACCCGAGTGAGTTCGTTGGCAAGTTCCTCGTCGGACTGGTCAGGGTCAGTTTCGACCTTGCGGCTACCCAAAATTCCCCGAAGTGACGACCCCGCAGAGCCCTTGTCCAGCCAGATGAGCAAGCCAAACAATACAATTGACTGTACGATGAGATACAAGATCGGAGCACCGTAATAGAGCATACCACCTGGGTTAGAGACCAGCTGATCGCCGTCACAAGCTGTTGAGAAGAGGTTCAGCGCCACAAACAATGCTCTGAGCACCGATCCGATAGGAGCAAATATCGATACAATAAAGTGGACGTAACGAAGACTGGAGTCGATCTTCGTTACAGGGGCGTATGTGAGGACACACATGTACGCAATGAAGTAGACGAGGAAGAAGAATGCCTGCCCAGCGGCAGCCCACGCATAGGTTCCCAGTTGAGTCTTGGTGAAGAGCGAGATGACGTAGGCCATCAGAATTGCGGCAATAGCGTAAAGGAAGAAGATCAAGAAGAGGTAGCCCAGGTGGAACCAAATGTTGGAGACACCAGCCCACACAGCCGTCACAATTGCGGAACTGACGAGAGCAATGGTGAAATCAAATAACAAATACGCCATCCAGAGAGGGAAAGGTCTGACACCGTTGGAGTACTCGAGGCCACGCACAAATCTTCGGCGTTCCATGCTTGGATACAAGGCGAAAAAAGCAGGGTAAATAGACAAGGCGATACCCATGTACACGATCAAGTTCAAAGCATTTCCGGTACTAGGGCTGAATGGGACTTCGAACTCTTGCCATGTTGTTGAGATGGTGGTATTTGTCAAGATGACATCAAGGAACTGCTGAGCCAACATGGGGCTTGTAAGGAATAGATTGGCCACCCAGGCAATCGTGGGTTTCTGGCTGTCGTCACCAAGCCACAGGCCAGTTGTAACGTTCTTGCGGCGGTCCTCAACAAATTTCTGAAATTCGCTAAACGTGTCGACAGTCTTTATATTTGCGAGAGCAGTCGCGCCGACGGAACTCTCACCCCCGCTGCTATTGAAGAGGGGAGCGAAAAGACGAGCCATGGTAGTCGCAGACAGCTTTGAGGCTGGCCCGGCAAGGAACAGGAATTCTTCATCATCGGAAATTTGACTGAATGCATCCTCGGTCGATGAATTAGAGGACTGGTCATTTGGCGAGCATCCTGTTGGGTTTTTATTCTTGATGTAAAGAGACGTCAAGCCCGCGGCAATGATGGGGAGGAGAAACGCGACAATATATGGCAGTCTATTGCGCTTGATGATTGTCAAACGTTTCATGAACAGAATCATGGTCTGCTTCACGTATCCAACTCTTTGTCCGTCCAGAAGTTTCAAGCCCTTAGGCTCATCACCCTCGGAGACTTTCTCATTATCGTTGGAGGTAACCGGCGATGCCTGCTCAACATTGCGGAAAGCCTCTTCTTCCTTGATCTCTTCGGCAACCTGAAGAAAGACATCCTCAATTGTAGGACCCGAGAAGCGATATTCGTTGATCCCGTCAGCCTCAAGATGCTTGATGACTGAGGCAGCAAGTTGTGAAGTGGGAGCAACATAGGTGACGAGATCAAATGCATCCTTCTTCTTAACACCCTCTACATCAGGGCTTTGCTTAAAACCTTGGTCTTTGGGTACATTCACTCGATAACCGCCACCAAGTCGATCCTTGAGTTCGACCGAGGACCCCTCGGCTCGAAGGGTGCCCTTGGACAGAATGGCAATATGATCAGCCAGGAGATCAGCTTCATCCAGGAAGTGTGTCGTCAAAATCAAGGTCCTTCTGCCGCGTTCGGCAAGCAGAATATCCCAGAGCTTTCGTCGCGACAGAGGATCAATGCCACTGCTAACTTCATCAACGCAGCAAACGGCACTTCCACCTGTCAACATCATTCCCAGCTGAAGCTTACGCTTTTGACCGCCAGAGAGAGTCTTGGCAAATGAATATCGCTTCTTCCAAAGGTCAATGTCCCTCATAAGTTCATGGATTCCTTGCGTAGTAGCACGAGCATTGGGAGCTTTGAGATGGTTGAAGATGCGAATGTGTTCCTCGACCGTCAAATCATCCCAGAGAACATTCTTTTGTGGTGCGATACCAATACCACCTGAGCCGTCAATCGTGATACTTCCGCTTGTCAGCTTATTGATACCAGCAATGGCATCCAGAGTTGTACTCTTTCCGCTACCGTTGGCGCCCAAAAGAGCGACAATCTGTCCTCGGCCAACGTCAAAGCTAAGTTCACTAACAGCCTTGACCGGGACCTTCTTGGCCTCCCCTCTGCTAAAAAAGCGGGAGAAGACTCCAGGTGTATAGGTCTTGGAAAATTGACGTAGTTGCACAGCATTGTCTCCCATGCTGCTAATTTCATCTTGGCGAAGCAAGATCTTGCGACCCTTAGACGAGTTGCTATAAAGGGCGTTCTCGATGAGTGCACCGATAAGGGGGTAAGCAAAAATCTGGATGATGAGAAAGATCCAGAGGACAATGCCAGGAAGCGCCCAAGGGCTTTCAGGGGCAATCTCAACGAGGTTTGTTGGTCTCGCAACTCTTTCGAATCGAGCCATGAAGGTGATGAAGTAGATAAAAGCGCAAGGCGAAAAGAGTAGGGATAGAATGACAACAGGACCAGTGCTGGGCGAAGTGAGAGATTGAGCGAGAATACCAAGGAGTAAGCAAGCCAGAATCGATGCAGTGCCACTTAGTTGAGCCCTTTTGAAGAACGACGCACAAAGGATTGCAAATGATGCATAGGATAATCCACCAAGGAGATGGAAGATTAGAACAATTCCAATGCTGGTCTCAGCAAAGACACCCTGGCGCATAGTGATGGAACCAACGATCCAGGCAGGGGCGTAGATTAGAGAAAACGACAGGTGATGGGCAATTATACGAGCAGCCTGGGCCATCCAGGGTTTACTGACAGGAAGCATGGAATCAATAAGCTGTGACATGCCTGTCTCACGCTCAGTAGCGATAAAACCCGTTAAATGATATGTAACCCAGGTGACGGTTCCAGTGAAGGCGACGCCCATCCAGCTGTAGATGATCTTTTGGTAAGCCTGTCGAATCTTATCCTCACGCTCCTTGGTTGTCAAGGTCGTAAATGGATACTCCATAGTGTCATCGAGAGAAGTATCACCCGAGTTATTGAGGCGGACAATGATGGAGTCAACAGCGCGCTGGACAGGGAGAAGATAGATTTCTTGGTCATTGTTGGACTTGTCAACATTGATCTTTCCGACGGCGTCTAGCATAGCTCCATCTGTGCGGATGGTGTAGTTCCAGATGCCACCAGAACCCTCGTCGGGTGATGAGCGCATGACGACGGCGCCGAAACATGTTGACACGGCGCGAAGACTGCTGCGGCACTCGGTTGTAAGCTGGTCCTCGTTGCTGATGCGAACAACATTCATGAAACTAGCGGCAGCTTTGGCTTGTTCCTCTAACTTGTCGAGTACGCTATCGATGTTACCGCCCGAGTGTCCATTGTTGACAAGGACGAACTTGTCGCGGCTGTCTCCCTTGGCGCTGTCGAAGGCCTCGGTAAGCGACTTGACAGGATGAGGATCGCCTATACCAAACACGGCTGGCGGAACAAAGAGGTTCTTGGCGAAGCTGAAGAAGGCCGCCAGGAATGTGGGAAGGATAAACGCCATGATGACGCAAAGGGCGAGGTGACGGAATAGAAGGATGCGCAGGTTTTTGCCCATGAGGGTCACGACCTGCTTGAAAAAGGCCATGGCGGGCGTGGTGTAAGCCCGAGGGCTTCTTTTGTGGTGGAGAGGTAGTTAGATCGATTGATAGTAAATCAGGTTTGGATATATGGGTGTAGGTAAGAGAATATGATGATGCTGCTGTCTAATAATTAAGGTTGAGCATATGTCCGAAAACAAAGTGATGATACGAAATCTCGTCGCAAAGCGAGCACGCGGTCGCAGGGTCACCGTGGAGAGGCCCTCAATCCCTTTTTATGAAAAAATTGGAGCTCAGCCTTGGACGGCGAATGCTCGTGAGGCGATGAGATGGCGCGCGCATCCAGCAACGGCTTTGTCGATGATCGTTCTCGAAGCTGAACGGCCACAAAGCTGGGGCGCCCTGGTTATATTAATTAACCTCGCGCGCAATGTCGCAGGTGCAGGGGCCTCGCGGGTCAATCAGTGGGGGGGGAAGGTTGTTTTGACCACCACACCAACCTGCACAAGCCAAGACGTTTAGCGGGCGGGCTGCAGGCGAGTTAGTGGAGCGCGGGCGCTGAACCGCGAGCCCACAGTGGCCCGTCAAGGCCCGCCGTGTGGCATGCAGCGGGCTTTGGGGTTGCGCAATGACACCATGGAACAGCGAGAGGAGTGTGGCAGTGTTTGTTGCTTAGGGCGTTCCCGCTGCGAATCCTCCTGGCAATCTGTTTCGCCTGCAACGACTTGGATACGAAATACGGAGAGGCATAAAGGATTCAATCCCCTCTTTCCCCCCTTACCCCATTCCCCCGGATGCCTTGTGCCGATTGTGCTGTTGCACGCGTAATGGCCTGCGCCCCGCCTGTCAGCACCTTGGCCTAGCACCTTGGCCTAGGCGGCCTGAAAACCGCAGCGCCCAGGAGGGAGTCGACGATCCGACACAGCGACAGAGTTCTCGCGCTGCAGCCCTGGTCCCCCTGGGCCCAATCACCCATCTCGAAACACTTTCCCGCTTTGGCAGCGGCCAGACCCCCCATCCGAATTCCGGTCCCATCGTCCCATAGCCCAACGGCTTCTCTGATTTGCCTGCGCGACGGCGATGACGACCTGGCCCTGCCCCTGTTGGCCATCGCATCGCATTGCTCGGATTTCATCCCAGAGCTTTCTTGGCATCTCCAGTCACATCCAAATGCCAAGTGCAATAGCTGTTCAAAATCAGCACTCGAGAGGAAAGCTTACGTCTAAATGTCTCACGCCCAGGCAGTGGCTGAAGCATGTTCACTAAATTTATGTCATTTCGAATTTATGTCATTTTCACGACACCGCCCCTTTAGGCGTCTGCCCGTATTATCGTATCTGCATCTGTTATTCAATCACGATCTTTGCTTTTGCCCAATGACCTAACCAAAAAATGACAATGCCCTAAGCCATGCCCATCAGAAATGATTATCCACTTTCACTTTCCATCCCAATGACCCGACACAGCCTCTGTCTTCTCTCTAGGCACCTATCGTGCGCCCCCCGAACCCCCGGTTCCCCAAGTCGCTGGGAGCCACGCAACCCCAATGCGAGATACGACCAAATACGACAGGGGTAGAGCTTTTACGGTTTTTGTTCGGCTGCTTCCTGTTCCGAAAGCCGCACGTGGGTCCCAGGCGATCCAGCAAATACCATCCCCGTCATGATGGAGGCTGTCAGATCCCTAATTCCAGGACGGTTTTCAGCTTTGCTTCTGATACCAAAAGCTTGCAAGGTTCAGCCACCACACACGGCAATTCCTCGCCGGAGCTCAGGCAATTAGGCATCAGAATACAAGACAAACCTTCATCTTGGTCCAATAATAAGCAAAAAGAAAAGTAGGCCAGAAGCCAAAACGGCGTGTTGCAAACGGCTCTCGGCACGGTGCACGGGGAATATTATGGGGGAAACGACGGTACAAGTCGTAGTCAGTCATATTCAACAGCATCCAAGTGCGATACTTTGACTCTGAGCCGCTCGTCAACGCCGATCGCTACAAGCTAATACACCCAAAAATTTACACTTCTTACTCGATCAAAAATCCTCCCCCACCATCATCATCGTCGACCATGTCAAACTCCTCCGTGACATCACTGGGTGCATCTTCAATTTCTGCATCCAAATTCGCTTCCCTCGCAGCCTTTTCATCCGCCAATCTTCGCTCTTCCGCATCTACTCCGCTCCAAATCTGCTCTCTGATTCTGAGTCCCATCAACATCTTTCTCCAAGCCCTGAAAGCACGGTGCCTTCTCCGCTCATCTTCCACTTGCTGTTCCAAATCACCTAACCCATCTATAACTGCCCGAATGGCTTCTTCGTATTCTTTCGCTACCACGATACCATGCAAAACCGCAGTGCCGTGACGCCCTTTAAACTGAAACCCAGTCAACGCAGGCGCATAGTCGACTCCGACAAGAAAAGCGGCCCGAGTAGCGTGCTCGTGAACAATATGTACACCCCCAGCTGGAATCATACTTGGCACGTATACATCAATGTTACCAAACTTGTTCTTGGGAACTTTGCCGTTCCGTACTTTTGTTGGAATATAAAGTTCCGTTTGGTCCTCTGTGTAGACTGGCGTACCTGCATCGCCTTGAGCGTCTTCCTCCTCCTCTTCCCGGGAGTCCTTTGGTCGGGCTCTTTTGGGTAACCACTTAGCTGGTATCTCGTTGGGTTTTACTTCGCGGCCCATTCTATACCATTTGTCTGCGCTCCTAGCAATGCGCACGTCTTTTCGACGATAGATCTTTTCCAACGGACCTCGACTACCGGCGCCGACAGTTCCTGAAGGATTGGCACCCGGTATTAAAACTTCATTGCGTCGAAAGTGTCGTTCCAAAGCATAGACCGGATGGTCTTTGAAGTCTTGCACATTCCGAGGCATTGGCTCCCTTGCCTCGACGCCGGTGAGTTCGTTGTCCTCAATCTGGTCAAGATCGGTTGCCCGTCGCCGCCGGTACATCTTCATCACCCTTTGCCACCACTCCTCACCCCCATCTGTCACGTTTCCAATTCGAAGCTTTCTTGTCTTTGCTGTATATGCCTTGGCGTATCGTTTCGTTACGTCTCTTGCAGATCCATCGGCTTCGAATGCTACCACATATGACAGACAGTTTTCCTTGTCTGTTATTGGTGGTTCCAATACTCTCGGCTTCCAGAATGTGTGTGTGACGACAGGGTCAATGGGTTGCCACTTTTGGTGCCCAACATCGAGGATCTCGACCCAGTACACTGGATAACTTGATTCTTTTATCTTTTTGGGTGCTTGAAAGGTCGGTCGGGGCTTTGGCGGGGCAGCTGGTGGCTCAAAGTTGTAAGCAGTCGCATTAGGATGCCCCAGTCTCCGGCGGACTGTTGAACCACTTGAAGGTGATCCATAGCCAGCATTCGCCATTTCTTTATACTTGGCCATTGTAGCACGCATTTGCTCGTCCTTTTTGGCCTTGGCCTTCGCCTTGTCTTGCTTAGGCTTTGGGAGCGTCGGAGCGCCAGATACACAAGCAAGTGGTTGCAGTGAACAAACCAACCGTGCTCGAACTCCCACACTCCGTAAAAGCGCACAATACAGCTGCGCACCCACATCTCGAGAGCCCTCGAATTTCTTGGCTGCTTCGCGAAAGTCGTCGCGATCGAGGCATGACTCTATATCGGAAGGAAGCTCATACTGTTTCTAGTCAGAAAAGGCTACACTCATAAAGCCATGCTATCCATACCTCTTGCAGATGATCTGGCTCTTCAGCCCACAGCGCTCTTCTAAGACCTCTTTCGGTAACCTCAAATTTGGTTTTCCAGATTGCTTCCAACTGCTTGAGTCCATTCTTAATACTCTCTGTCCGCCCAAACTGTGAAAGATGTCGCCCAGGTGTTAGATATGAAACTGTTTTATCCGTGAGATGTGGCCGCAGAGTGTCTTGCACACGGCGATCGTTGCACCAATGGTTGCGCCGCGCAACGTGTGCAAGAAGACAAAGCAGATGGGCTTTGTGGACGTCGGCACGTCGCTCTCGTTCTTCTTTGCTGATGGGTTTGCGCCTTTCCAGGACCTTTTTCGCCTGGGCCGTGGATTCCTTCTGAACCGTGAGATTGAGTTCCAAATCCTTTGGTTCCTGCGCAGCGGAGCTTTCCGCTATTGCGCCAAAATCAACGTCTTCGAAAACTAATTCTTCGTCGTCGTCTTCTTCGTCAGATTCCAACTCCATGGTTTGCATTGTAGGTTCTGGTATAACGACATCTTCAAACTCAACATCTTCATCATCATCCTCGTCTTCTTCCTCCGCAGCCGGCGGGTCTGCTGGGACTACCACAGAGCTTAAGGCCTGCGGGCTTGTCGGTAAGGAATTCTCCGGGGCCTTCTCCTCTCTTTCTTGGCCTGCGCGACGCCGTTTCACTGGTCTCTCTGGTGAGCTTGCGTCCGGCGCATTCACGCCTGCCTCAGCAAGCATAGCTTGGTAAACGTCTGGCTCGCTGGCAGCTGCACCAGCGGCGCTCCGTCTGGTACTGGCTCTCGTGGTCCTCTTACGTCCAACCATGATTGCGAAAATTACGGACTGCCCGTCAGGTGGCGGCGCGTTGAAGTGAGGAGATGCCTGTTATTACACCATGACTCTGTTGCGTCATCGGGCGCCGCGACAGAGATTTGTCGCGAAGTCACGTGCGCGTGAAACTCCATTAGAGCGCCAAGCCGACATGACAATATCTTGAATGGTAAGATGCAGGGAAGCATGACAACCGATTCTGATGATTTTTATGCTTAATTCGAATACGAAAATTCCGCCATATCAAAGAATCTATGGGTCATGCCTGGAGTTGCTTGTTACAAGCATTCCTCGCGTTCTCGCTTTTTGCACAACTCTTCCGCGAGACCCCATTTCATCCTCTTCCTTGCAAAGCTTGCATCTTAAGTCCGATTTCTAGTCTGCAAATTAATTCATCATGGGAACTTATGACGTGATTAAGCCGGTGTCTCGAAGATGGCAAATGCATTGTCCAGCGCAGTTTTGGCCTGATCACTAAACATTAGAGCGCTGGCCTCGGCTCTAGTGGCTTTGTCAGCCATGGGCTCCCCCAAAAGTTGGTTCGGCTTTTGACATAAAGTCCCGACTCACGGACCGACCGCTGCCCGATGCAAGGTCACGTCAATATTGTCGCATAGGCTACTGTGCAATTTTTTGACCTAATGGCTTCGATTTGCAAGCAATGGCATTACCCCAAAAAACGCCGTCGGCAAGTATGCCGCATTGGGGCGCGAACTCAGCGCGGCAGCATCGGGCAGGGGCAATTGATTTTGATATAAGAAGCTATCGTGAATTCCCATCAGAGAAACAATCATCACACAAGCTCACAATCATATTACATTTACTTCAACAAGTATACAAATAATCCCACACTACTCACAAAACTTCATTTTCATCATCATGGCTGCAAAGAACATCGTCCTCGTCACCGGCGCCAATGGCTACATTGCCGGACCAGTAATTGAGGCTTTCCTCAAGGCTGGGTATGCCGTCCGTGGAACCGTCCGATCCAAGGATTCAGCAAAGGGACTTGTGGATGCACTATCCAAATACCAAGATGACCTTGAAATTGTAGAGGTTCCCGACATTGTCGCTCCAGGTGCATTCGATGATGCTGTCAAGGGTATGTCTTTTCTCCAAATAGCATGTTCCAACTAACTAGTTCTAGGTGTCTACGCCATTGCTCATCTTGCCTCCCCGGTGAGCCTAAGCTTTACCGACCCGGAACCTGTCCTAAAGACGGCTCTTGAGGGAACTCGAGGGGTCCTCCAGTCAGCATTAAAGGAATCTTCAATCAAAAGCTTTGTTTTGATGTCATCTATTGCCGCCATCGCCGGCCAAAAGGACGGCCCTTATACCTTTACCGAATCAGACTGGAGCCAGTCTCCAGAGCTCGTCCATAAACTCGGTAAAAATGCGCCCGGATATCTCATTTACGCAGCAAGCAAAACCGTTGCGGAGCGTGCTTTGTGGGAGTTCCGAAACGAAAAGAGCCCCTCATTTACTACCACGGCGGTAAACCCTACGTAAGTCGATCGCCGAATTTTATGGCTCAGCAAGCAACTAACATTTCCAGGTTTGTAATGGGACCGCCAGTGGCCCTTTCTAGAGTCAACGGAACTGCGGCTTTCGTCTACCAAGTGCTTGCGGGACAAGATATCCCAGCGCCCCTCACTGAAAACCCAGCCTATGTGGACGTCCGCGACGTTGCTAGAGCTTTTGTCTACACCGTTGATCATGCAGACAAGGCTGACGGCCAGCGCTACATTTTGACCAAGGGAGTTGTTCCTCCCCAGGCAGCTGCCGACATTCTGCGCGAGGCATTCCCTGAGCGCCGCGACATCATCAAGGAGGGAACACCTGGCCAGGGTTACGCTCCCGACTTTTCATTCCCAGCCGAGCGAAACATTGACGGATCCAAAATAATCAAGGCCACGGGACAGGACCACTACACGGTACAGCAGTCCATTATTGATACGGCCAAATTTTTCGAAAAGCTCTTGTAAACCTTGATAGGCTATCGGGGTGGCACCACTCTTGTGGGACGATAATGTATTTTTAATAACCAAGAATGACTAGAAGGAGGATAGATGATAGATTAGAATTATTTATTGGTTCAATTACTCAGCATCTTACTCAGTGTCTTGTTTTAAGCTTCAATGCCACAGTAGCTCAAGGAAATAGAACGAAAAAAGTCGGGTTTTTCGCATTCATACGCTAGAGTACACCCAATCCGCATGCGCCGGATTGCAAATGAAGCACGAATTCCATCCGGCCGGCGGTGGGGAGCCCCATAAAAAGAAATGCGAGCAATAAGGCGTTAGGATGAGCACATCGCGCGCACTCCACCCAGACGTACTCTAAATACCTCCCAAGGCTCGCCACAAAAAGTCAAAGAGAGCCTCTTCAACTTCATTCTTCTTCTTCACTCACCCCGCTCCTGTCAAAATGCCTCTCATCGACGCCGATGCCCCGCCCTCCTCCGACTCGGAGACCCACTACGTGGTGTACTTTGCCTCTGGCGAGCCTTCGTGGTGTCCCGACTGCCGCGACGCTCTGCCCGCACTGAGGAACGTCTTCGGATCCGACTCTGCACCCACCGCCCACATTGTCCGCGTCGGCAACCCCCAGGAGTGGAGGGGCAAGCCCGTCAACAAGTACCGAAAGGCCCCCTACAACATCCAGGGCGTCCCCACTGTTGTGAGGGTTGAGAATGTAAGATGGCAAGGCCCCGTGCTTGATCCTTTGCTAACTGGTTTCTCTTAGGGAAAGGAGGTTGCACGCCTGGGCGACATTGAGAGCCAGCAGGAGTCTCTGCTCAGGAAGCTGGTTGCTTGATCAGCTGCATCTAGATTCTATGAATTGACAACCATAAGCTAAAAGAGGCAAAACAATTATAATGCCGTGTTTCGCAATTGTGACATGACCCATAATCCGTCCCTACTCGTAGATTACTATGGTACAAACTCATGCCAGTGCAAGTGTTGCGGGGATACGTACCGGCTTGGTGCCCTTACGTTTCACTACCCCGCATATACTAAAATAAATCGCTCCCCTCCAACAATGGGGTGAGCTCCATCGCACAACAGCGACTGCTGAAGTCGCTCTCGTCTAGTGGTTAGGACATTTCGTTGTGGTCATATGAGCATCCCGAGAAAACCTGTGTTCGATTCACAGGAGGTTAGTCCACCATTAAAAACCTTTAAGATAAAACATCTTACTAACATTCGCAAAGCGACAAACTCGCTCTCCTCATCTTTTTTTTGCGTCTCGTGCTTTTTTTAATTCCAAAGGATAAGCTTAGAGGGCGAAGGCCCGCACAGACGATCAGCCAATTTCTCTGTGCTCTCTTTTTCTTTTTTGTAACTCTACCTATGATCCAAAGGACTTTTCAGTTAATAACCTTCGTATACCAAATTCCATGAGTAAATGCCACACTTTCTCCAGAGTTCCTTCAATTGACAGTTTGATCCAGATGTTCGTATGGAGATTCAAGACGAATTTTCATCGAATTCAATCCCAAGAGATGGTATTAACTGTTCGCTGAGGGGTAGAGGTTTGGTTTTCAGCGGTGTCCCTCTTCAAGCAGATGTTCAATAGGTATGGTTATACCGGTGCACTCCATAATGACAGAATCAAGGAGGCGAACATTATTTGATTACAATGTAGAACACTTTTCAATTCGTTCTGCATTAAAGATTCTATCAAGTCATAATATAGGAAAATACAAAATAAACACAACAGTCGAGCTGACAATAATCTGTGTTGTTGAATTCAAGATGCGCTCTAGCTCGAGCTACCCTATAGCGCACTCGAGCAATCCTCCACTCTGTCCGACAGGACTAGTCTTCTCCGGTAATCTTAAGGCCGGTGAATGAATAAATATTTATTCTTTTTGTTATTTGTCTCTCTCTAGAATGCAATTTATTGTGCCTGAAAATTAAGAGATTGTGTACCTTTTTATAAACGTATAACAGAGGTCCCCGCTCCACACAACCAGACTATAGACGATGATCACAAAATGAAGATAGATTTTTTCGCATCAGGGTTGGATAAAAATATTTGGTTTCGCTGTAAAAACTTTTTGGTATCACTGGTAACATATATGTTTAGTCAAATGTAATCTTTGACCCTGCAAATGCCGCCGTCTTTTCCGCATCTTTAGCTTGCTTCCTTGCCTGCCAACTGGGATGCAAAGTTCCCTCATCATCTCTCTTGGGCGGTGGCTTCTTGGCTTCGGCCTTGGGCTCTGCATTGGCACCGGTGGCACCGCGCTGACTGAGCGGATTTCGAATGCCCTTCTTCCACGGCGTTGCTTGACCAGCCTCGCCATCCACAGCTCCACGCTTCATGTCCCAACCGGAATCGCGACCTCGCTGGCCCTTGGCGGGCCTCTGCAAGTGCTTCGCCTTGGTGCCGAACTTCTTTTCCCAGATGGCCTGACGCTGACGCTGGCCTAGACGTTTTTTGGCGGGTGCGACGTCAACGTCTGACGCGGACTCGGAACCGGATATGTAGCCGCCCATGAGGGACGGCAGAAATGTTGAGCCGGTCGGGCGTGCAGCCGAAGATGAGCTCTTTTCCTTCTTTCTCTTTGCAGGCGGGGGAGATGGCGATGCAGAGGCTTCGGGCTCGTCCTCGGCCTCAGACTCCGACTCAAGTTCAGCTTCGGAAGCCGAGCCCGAGAGAGAAATGTCATCGAGGTTGGGCATTTCTTTTCCTCTGAAGCGCTCGTAGCGCGGGTCGTCAAAGTTTTCATCTTCATCTGATGAGCTTCCTAGGAGGTGGTCATACTTGGACAGCTCCTTTTCCTCCGTGGCTTCGTCTTCGCTGCCCAGCTCTTCTTCTGGGACAGGGGCATCCTCATCGTCAGAGAAGCCATTCCACTCTGATCCATCGTCCTCCTCAACGGACTCTCGCACATCTTCTTCGTCGGCATCCTCCTGGATTTCATCTTTAGGTGGCCTCGGCTCCTCTTCCTTTTCAGCCTTGCCCTTGCGCGAGCGCTTTCCCTTTGCGGGAACCTCAATGTTGAGGGCCTCGCACACGGTCTTGACCGCGCGGTCGATAGCTTGCTTGACGGGGTCGCGGTTGTACAGGCCACTTGTAACATTGTGTAGGGCTACGCGTTCCTCCTCAGACAGTTCTGGTTTCGTGAGGCCGCGACGAATTACTTCAGGTAGGTCGGGAGATTCGGCGACGGGTTTGATTTTTAACAGAGACGAATGCATGTGCGCGCGTGCGGTCTGGTGAAGATCGAGCGACTGCAAACTTGGTCAATGGAATGGCCTAAGATGATTTGAATCAATTGGATCACGAACCTTCAGCACAGCGACCTCGCGGTCCAGGCGTTCCTTCTTGTCGGGTGTGATGCCATCTTCGCGGAGGCGCTTGCTGAGACGTTGTCGCTCGAAGCCCTTGGCTGCCTTGAGGGCGCGAAAGATGTCGTCCGAATGCTTGTTGAGCTTTTCTTGTAGGTTGACCTCGCCGGAGCGCTTTCGTTTAGGCATTTTGGCGTTGTGAGGGCTTGCGTCGTTGACGGGGCTCGATTTTGGTAGCTCTGGAAAAATCTACGTCAGGTTGAAGAAATTCTAGACAGTAGCGATAAGACGTTGATAACTGTACTGTATGTGCGGATATGTGTGTCATGTACAGTGCGAGACATTCTCATGCAACTATCGTCGACCCTTGCCATCGGAGCCGCTCAATGATGGTGGGGGTGTCGCATGATGCGGGGGCCGATGGGAGCTGCGTCATGCCGAAATCCGATTTGGCTTGATTTGCATCCAACTTCCCTCCTACATCTTTTTTTTTCTTTGCATAGGACTAGGCAAGATAGCTGGTTTCCTGGGCGATCGACGAGTTGGCTAGCATAACCTGAATTCATCTGCTCTCTACCATGACTTCGCACTCCAGTGACGCCTCCCTAGAGGCAAATACTCTCTTCAATGTCAACGGCCTCGTAGCGTTAGTTACAGGGGGCGGCTCAGGTTAGTTGTTTGAGACTGTCTGAAAACAAAGCTAACACTTTCGCAGGCATCGGACTCATGATGACCAAGGCCCTGGCTCGCAACGGTGCGGCCAAAGTGTACATTGCAGGTCGCCGACTTGAAGTGCTACAAGAAACCGCTGCTGCGGTCGGCCCCAACGTGATTCCCGTCCAGTGTGATGTAGCGAGAAAAGCTAGTCTCGAGGAAACGGTAGCATTTGTTGAAAAGGACGCTGGATACCTAAACTTGTTGGTATGCAACGCCGGTATCGCAGGTCCTCAGGTCAAACCAATGACGCCGGAGACGACGCTCGATGATTGGGTGAGCCAGAACTGGGCACACGATTTCGACGCCTACGTGCAGCCCTTTGCTATCAACACGGCCGCAGTGTGGTTCACAACCATGGCCTTTCTGAAACTCTTAGACAAGGGCAACCAAGCCGGCAACATTCCACAAACATCACAGGTGGTCATCACAAGTTCTATCGGTGGGATTAACAAAAAAGCACCCGGAGGATTTGCGTACGGCCAGAGCAAAGCCGGCGCTATTCTGGCAACCAAGCAGCTAGCCGTGGCATTGCCTCAATGGAATATCCGGTAAGTGCTGGCGTCTCAAATGAGGCCTCCCTCGTCACCAGGACAAAAGTGTTGAGTGATATTCCGACGGCATTGCTCGGTTATTCGTGTTGAGTTGGCTAACTCGGCGCTGGACCGTGAATCTAGGGCAAACTGTATAGCACCAGGGTGTAAGTTGGCCATTCTGTCTCATCTCCTTTGCCGCCCTGTAACCTCGGATATGGATTGAGTTACATAAGACTAACACGGCGGATTTACCTGCAGTGTTCCCGAGCGACATGTCGGCACCCATCGTGGATCTCTACGGAGGCGGGGAGGGTGCATCGAGCGGGACCATCAGCGTCCCTGCAGCAGCCGTTCCGATGCGGCGGTTGGGCGACGAGCAGGACATGGCGGGCACGTTGCTGTATCTCGCATCTCGAGCGGGTGCTTACACAAACGGGGCAGTGGTGACGGTGGATGGAGGCCGGCTCGGTAACTTCCCGGCGGCTGCTTAGGCCTCAACACGACGAGATGGTGTCGAGTGGGCCGTCACCGGACATGTAGTTGCGGCCGTGAACCCTGGCCCGCCCGGACATCAACGCCACACGCGGCCGTCATGGCTTTGACCACGACCCTGGGAAACGGGCGAATCAAGGCTGCGGCATCGCCTGGCGAGTTGGATCCGCGGCAGGGCTGCGCGCGCATAGATCATTTCATCATCGCACATTGAAGCCCGGCCATCCAACCAGCAGTCGAGACATGGTCTTGTTCCTGACCGAGCCGCAAGGCACGGAAGCTCGAGGTGTGACCCGTTTCGGAAGGCCGTCGAATTCAAGATTTCTGGGCCACGCAACGCCTCGGAAATCTGGCGACTTGTCGTCGTAGTGTCGTGTTGTTGAATGCAGCCCCTGTTGAGGACATCTGAAATTGCACCAATGAGCCCACCACATGGCGCCTGAGTCGTGTGATATTTGCGTCGTCTTGGAGGGGAGTAGCTTTTACTCCAGATCCCCATATTCCGGAGAGTTCAGCCGATATCAAAACATTGGGGGGATGTTATCTATACTTTTTGGTCTGGCTGCCCCCAATCCAAGTGTTGATATCTATCACACCTTCGGTCAAGCTCGGTGAGCGCCACCGGGGGCCCTCCCTTGGCTCAACGAGTTGACAAAGCCCTATATCCACGCAAATCCGGAGCTGTAGCGGTCTAGAGAAAAAAGTTCTATTGCCCCATTATTGATGCAAGGATAGGCCGAATCCTGTTGACTAGTTTTCACTTGCCCACTTTGCCCAGCCTTTCGAGTATTAGCCCCTACGGTCATGGCGTTGTTTTAGAGAACTAGCTGTAATAAAAAAAAAACATCCCCCCCAACGGAGAGCAATGCCCGTTGATATTTTGGTAACATGCTTGGGGTCGCCATGATAGAGATTTGGGGGTTGGGGTTGCTGACTCGTGCGAGAAATGTCGTGTTTTTTCCCCTTGTTGAAGCCCCAACTGTCACAGTGACATTTGGCAGCACGGCACCTGAGGTCGCTTTGCAGACAAGGCTCTCCACCTCCATGTTTTTTTCCTCCACACCCCAAACTTGACCAGGGACGACCCCACTAATGGCCCAAGCTCTCTGGGACGGAGCTGGGGGGGAGGGACCAGAAAAAAAAACGCTGCTGGGCGGCCTGCGCTGCGTCGAAGCTCCAGGCACAGAATGATTTCCAGCCCGAATTCAACAGCCGGATGGGGCCGTTCTGATGGGGCCGCTAGCACGCCGCGGCGGCGCAATCACAGCACAAGAATGCCGTGAACTGCACCCGATGCTACCGTCCTGTTACACTGGCTGACGGTGGCAGCGCTCATGTTGGGCGACGTCATCGTTCCTCGGAGCATTACAACACATGCCAAGTGCAAGGCCATGATGGAATGTGGTGCAGTTGCAGCCTCAAGCTAGCCCCCACGGCCACAGGACCTGGAGCCGAACAATCATGTCCGGGGTCGCTGCACATTGGATTTTTTCCCCTTCTTCTTTCGAGAACGCTAGAAACACGCAATGAAAAACATCCTTGGTTGTTGTTTGGCTTCCGGACATGTGGTTCCAAAATGACGTGGTGTGTGCTCGTCTATCCAGTGAGACCACTGCCATAACCGAGGATAGTCAGATGGATGGAGCCACGTCGCGGCTTAGTTTAGGCTTTAGCACGCAGCTGAAGGATCGTTGTAGCATGTCTCGTTTTGTGAGAGTTTTTTTTTTTTTAAATCCCGTTAGCCATAACACTACAACACAATCCTTGAAAGATTGTCCCTCTGCGACCTCCTTACCTTGAACACGTGGAGCTCAACCGCTCCAAATGTCAGCTTATCAGTTCAAAAATACATGACTAAATTAGTGACGTTTAAATTATTTTGCTTATTTTTATTTATTTTACTTATATAGTTTATTTATTTCTAGGTAGTCAGGAAATGGCATAGAAAGGTAGAGGGGGTACAATCTTTCACAGGCGGAGCGTGGATGTGAATCCCTTTGATGGTTCATTGTTGACGGGTCGCTGGTCCCTGACATGGGTGAGACACTGTAACCTTGTCGCATATTACAGGCGATCCCCAATATGCGTCAAAGAAAGAAAAAAAAAGCCTCTGAAGACAAACCAAACCTGTATTTTCTTTTCATCTTGCTCTTTTTCGTTAAATAGCACATGTAAATGGTAGGCCTCATCATGGGAGTCGGACATGCATAATCCGAGCCGAGCATTAAATTTGTTCGAGCCGAGCACCGAGTCGCTGTGGTGGATCGTCAAGCTTGACAGCGGCCCGCTCGCCTTCTTGAGCCGCGTGTGGGTGCTGTCCCCTTGCTCAATGCTTGTTCGTTCGTCCCATTTGTTGGGTCTCTTTGCGTATTAGCGTTCGCCAAACACGGGCAAGACATTTCTAATTCAAAAGCGCGCCCAGTGTGCTCACCAATCCCACTGTTGATATCACCAAGTATCTGGCATGGGGCACTATCAGACTTTGGCATCCCACTCTCGATATGTCGCCCTAGCATGCACAATTGCGCGCCGCCTGCAAGCCCCTCTGCGTTCAAAAAAGCAAACATGCTGCAGACTTTCTCCCAGCGCCTGCTGCTGGTCTGCCCGGCCCGGCTCCGGCCATCAGGTCAACGCCCGGAGCCCGAGCATTTGAGCATTTAAGCATTTAAATACCATGGCACCGCCCCGGGCACAACTCTAAGCTAGCGGGCGCGCGAGGGATTTGTGGCGTGGACGTGGGCGGCTTTTCTGGATGGTGTTGTGTGCGACAAAGATGGGTGTTGACGTCTGTTGTCTCTCGTCTCCAGCACCAGGGGTCTGGCATGGCAGCCCTGTCTCAACCCATGCGAATCGGTAGAGGTCTAGACTAGAAAATCAATATCCGGATTGTCCATGCCATGCGCACAGGCTCACATCGCAAGGACAAAAGAAAAAGTCGCCGATCCTTTTTTGAAGCCGGACTTTTATTCCATCGCCGATTAACCACGGCTAACATCGCCTCGGAACACACCCGGCGTAGGCCCAGGCCCACCCCGGCCGGCTTCTGCACTCGAGCTCAGCAAGAAATGTCCGTCATCCCAGCCCGTCTCTCTGCTGCTGCTGCTACCGCAGCTGCTGGGCTGGGCCAGCTGGACCAGACCAGACCAGACCAGACCCAACCAACCTAGCGTCCAGTGCCCACCAGACGCATGCACGCTCCCCGCTAATCGTCAACGTCGTGCGTCTGCGACTCACCAGACGGTATCGACGACGTAAGTCGCCTCTGAACCACGAAACCGGCTGTAGACGCTCTGCGACTCTGCAACGGCCGGCCCGGACAACTGCAATGGCACGGCGTGTGCGCAAGGCAGGCGACCGTCGCGCTCAAGAAAAAAAAGCTGAGACGGCTACAACCAAGACAATGGCAGCAACTCCTCACGTACTAGGTCATCACTCGTCATCCGCCTCCCACTATCCCGCCTTGAAACAGCCTCCCGAGCCGCCCAAACTCAAACCCCGCAGTTGCTCCCAAATCATGGATGGGCGATTCTCGCCGTGTTTGGCCGCCGCCCCGGCAGATGGTGTGAGAGTGCGAGGGCGACAATGGTTGAATGCGACGCTGTGGCAGCATCAACGGTGACGTTGGCCGGCCCTCAGCCAGTCGCCGCTCGCCAAAAGCATGAACCACCATCGTAGAGCAGAGTTACACGGCACCAAAACACCACACCTGACCTCGGAGAGGTGACGGCGTCTCGGTGAGTGGCTAGCACCTTGCTTTGTCGCCCTTTTGCCTAACAATTGCCGTGTCTGATGGCTGGTGGAGGGTCGCCAGTGGTCAAGACGACTTTAACCGTCGTCATCGACATGCCGCTGGATAAATATCACAGCATCCTCTGTTCCTTTCTTGCGAAACTAATAAAGTAAATCCATCCCGTTTCGCAATCCCCCTCCTTCCCCGCGTCTTGGATTGTCACATTTCCCGTACCATCCCGTAATAAATGCCACTATTGCCCTCTTGGTCCTCGGGCTGAATCTGACTCTTGCGTCCGTTTTCCTTCCTGGTGCTTTGCCCGTCTATGCGATTCCGTATTCTCCCTAGAAACGTCGGTTTTCGGCTTTAGTCTACCATTTCGATTACCTAGTCGGTTTCTCGACCGCTCTCCAAGATATTGGGGCGTTGCAAGGGACGGTCTATCATTCTCCGCCAGAGCCCCGCCAGCAGCAGCTGTCCCACGGAACTCATCGCGTCTCTTTCTCGTCGGGTCCCGCGCCTGAAACCTACCAGGTAAGCCTCCTCGCTCGCATCGCCTCAAACGTCCTCGTCCACTCCCAATCCTGTGCCCTGCATTGCTCCTAGCAAGCAAGCGATCCACCCGGCGGTAGTCCCTGGCGGCATTCCATCACCGTCGACTTACACCCCTCCCCATTACTTCCGACCCCCCTCTAGCAACCTACCCCCACCCCCAGCCCGGGCCCACTCCCCGGCCGAGGTGAAGGTCCGGATCTCTTCGGCCCTGGATGCCCTTGAACGTCATGTTGCAAGTGTTGACTTGTGCTCGGCTGTAAGCCGCTGTATCCCCACACCCCAATGCCCATCCGTGGACTATCGCATGTTATATTAAACCCCCGCCATGCCCTTCACATTTCGCATCACTTACACAACCAGATCAACCCACAGCTCTCAACTGCCGCCAACCTCACCGACGCCGGCTCGCTTAGATCAGCTCTTGACTCGATTTAGAAGACAACCAGGTCCCAAACACCCGCCTTAAACATTCATCATGAGTTCAGGAAGCTTCAAGCAGGCTGCAGAGTCCGCCCGGGCCAAGACTACCGAAGTCATGAACGCCGCCAGGGGCGACTCAGCTGCCATTGCCAACGACCTTCTTCACTCTCCTGTCGTAAAGGCTGCCCTCCCCTTCATTAACGGAGGCATTAGTGGCATGGTCGCTACCACTGTCATCCAGCCTGTCGACATGATCAAGGTCCGAATCCAGCTCGCCGGTGAGGGATCCGCCAGCGGTCCCAAGCCCACTGCCATGTCAGTCACTCGAAACATCATTGCCAGCGGCAAGGCGCTCGACTTGTACACTGGTCTCTCTGCCGGACTCCTCCGACAGGCTGTCTACACTACCGCCCGCCTGGGTATCTTCGACACCATCATGGGATCGATGACCGTTCGCGCTAAGGCTGAAGGACGACAGATTGGCTTCTCTGAGCGCGCGACTGCTGGTCTTACAGCCGGTGGTATTGCCGCCATGATTGGCAACCCTGCCGATCTTGCTCTGATCCGCATGCAGAGTGACGGTCTCAAGCCCCTGGCCGAACGAAAGAATTACAAGTCCGTTATTGATGCCCTCAGCTCTATCGCCAAGGGCGAGGGTGTTGCTGCTCTCTGGTCTGGAGCTGCCCCCACCGTTGTGCGAGCCATGGCTCTCAACTTCGGTCAGCTCGCCTTCTTCAGCGAGGCCAAGGCTCAGCTTAAGCAGAACACTCAGCTTTCTGCTCAAGCCCAGACCCTTAGCGCAAGCGCCATCGCTGGCTTCTTCGCATCCTTCTTCTCGCTCCCCTTCGACTTTGTCAAGACTAGACTCCAGAAGCAGCAAAAGGGCCCTGACGGCAAGGTTCCCTACCGCGGCATGGTTGACTGCTTCGCCAAGGTCGCCAAGCAGGAGGGCATCTTCCGATTCTACCGTGGATTCGGAACCTACTACGTCCGAATTGCTCCTCATGCGTAAGTTTCCTATTTCCCCGACTAAATGATTTGACCAATTTCTAACCGTTTGCAGAATGGTAACGCTCATCGTTGCCGACTACCTTGGCTTTATCACCAAATAAACTGCCACGACGAAACGATGTTGGTGGATAGATTTCTTATTAGGCGTTGGATAAGCATTGCTATGGGGTTTTTGATTGGAACTTTGGGATACCATTACTTTTGTGTCGATTTCCTTGTGTCTGGTGTAGTTGGTATGAAGAAAAGAATGCTTCCGATGCTGTTAATGACAAGCATGTGAGTGTAAATGAAATTAGTTTGGCCTCATTGTCGCCTCCGCTTTGCAAAGAGATGGATACGGTGTTGCGCTAGATATTATGAATTCACTCAAGACTACCGAAAATTTTGTGCCTTCACTGCTGGCAGAGCCAAGAATGAAGTTACGGCATGTTGTCATGTGCCTGTTTGCCTTTCGTGGTTTTGCGTAAGATTCGATACGCCAGGGCTCTGAATGGTTGGGGAGCCACAGCGTCGGGTCCCGTCACTGTAATTGTGGTGGCTGACTAAGCCCCTTTTGCCCCACAACTACCCGCATGTGTGATGTGATATAAACAACAATAAATCCCTCAGTCTCCAACAGCGGGGCGAGCTCCCATTTCGCAACAGCGGCGTCAAGTCGCTCTCGTCTAGTGGTTAGGACATTTCGTTGTGGTCAATTGAGCATCCCGAGAAAACCTGTGTTCGATTCACAGGAGGTTAGTCTAACCCAAACCATCAAACCAAACAACATTCACTAACAGTATTAAAAGCGACAAATTCGCTCTCCCTCTCTTTTTGCTTTTTTTCCCTCTTCGTTTTTTCGGTTTTTTTTCGTAGGTTGTCTTGGTCAAATCTCTTCGGGTACAGTGGGTTCGAAAAAATTCCGCCCAGTCCCTTTGTACCTTGGGCTTACCCTACACTTTTTTACTTTGACCTATCACTGAATAATTATTCTATTCGATAAATAAATAAATAAATATGTAAAAGTATTAATAAGACCTCAAGAGAAAAAATTATTTAGTAATTTTTAATATTTTATATATTAATTATTTATAAAATAATCTACTCTTATCCCAAGGTTTAGCGATGAAGCCAGGCGCATATATAAGGATTGGGCAGGAATTTTTCAGACCAACGGCAGGTCAGGGCGTCGTTCGTTGAAGGCACTGGGACTCCAATCCTGATTGATGATGCCAATGGAAGAGCAAGTTTGAATGAGAGGAAATATTTAATGAGGATTGGCATACATATTCCAATACATATACCTACCACAGCTTTTGTCGGCTGGCGTGAGTGAGAGTAAAGCAGGGCCAATTTTGAGCATAATCAAACCTCCAAATCATTGTCCTTTGCCAATGTAAGTAAAAACTTGCTCTCCTTCTATCTTTCTGGGGTTTTCTTTCTTTTCTTCTCATTGACTATCTTTGTTGAATCTCTCACGGGTTCCTGTCGTACATCACTTCACCCCCACAATTGCGTTCTTCTCCATGTAGTACACCATTTTTGTCAGATTGGTCGGCTTTCGGACTCATTGGCAGGTGATTGATAATCTTTAGATCTGCCGAGTCCCATATGAGGAGTGGAATTTTCATCGGATTTCGTTAACTGAGCATGGTATTTCACTTCTCTAATAATACGAGGCGGTACAGCACAACGTCTCCTACAGCATCCCCGACTAATTGAGCCTGTGATCCTCATTTCATGTCCAGTATGCCTTCAAATGAAGACATTTTTATAAGGAATAAAGTCCGCGTTCTGTGGTAAATTACCTTACACCTTGTGGGGAGCCTTCCCTTTTTTTTACCTCAAAAAAACACACACAAAAAAAAAGCAGACACAAACAATTTTACCTTGAGACATCATTCTACCCAAACTCACCACCCTATCGACCATTGGTTTGCAGCGATGAGTTCAATACATGCACTTTTATCGTTTATATAGCCTATGCTTGCCACTCTCGAGTGACAGCATCTACATCGTAGCCGATAACAGAGCTTGCTCTTTTCATGCTAGGTTTCTA
Source organism: Calonectria hongkongensis (assembly GCA_017140755.1). Classification (NCBI taxonomy): domain Eukaryota; kingdom Fungi; phylum Ascomycota; class Sordariomycetes; order Hypocreales; family Nectriaceae; genus Calonectria; species Calonectria hongkongensis. The sequence goes on from JAACJA010000053.1 coordinate 76,997, forward strand.
TAAAAGCAGGACATCAATGTAGAACTTGACTCAATAGCCACTAGGTTGAAGAAGAACTAAAACCCGTAAGCTTGGACTTGTGTAATTATCTAGTTATGTCTTGCTCCAGTTGCTACTATTCAGTATCGATAGCAACAGCAAGAGCAACATGAGCTCGCACTCTACCGCCCGACTCTGGCGTATTTTCGACGGAATTACTCTTATTAGTGTTTGCCATGAATGAGATCTATCACAATGAATTGTGGTATTAATATCATAAATACTTTCGGAACAAATAATTGAAAGCCAAGGCAAAGATATTAGCTGCTTCAATTCGAGTTTCCGCTTGGTTTCCCTCGTTTTTGCTCCGCCCCTGGCTCCTCCTGTCTGCATCTATCTTCAGCCCGACCTCCGCTGAAGACGGAAGTGCTGGATCCAAAATTTCCTCAATATATTCCACCGGGAGATCACAGTGGTATCGGACAAGGTCATCAGTAGATTTATAAGTTGTGGTTGAGAGGTTGTGGTCAGGGTATTTTAATTAAACATTGTCGCATTTTGACATGCGATAGTCGGATATTGATGGCGGGACTTGGCCATGAGTGCTCGAGAAAGAAAGGTTGAACGCCGGTGCTCTTGACGATTTTCGTGAATCTGGCAGGGTTGTTCGTTTTGGATAGAATGTACGCCTTCATACTTTAGCAGAGCTTCTATTACATATTTTTAAATGTCTAGATGGTTTGTTGAGATGACTCTCAGGCTCAACGGGTGTTCCAATTACAAGTATCCTATTAACTAATGGTTCTTAGTGAATATTAACAGCGGTGTTCATTCAATTGTTTGTTAGTCGTTGTATAACTGATAAAGGAATGCATGAATTTACTGGAACATATCGAAGCTAGTTCCCGCGCTGTTGCTTGGCTTGGGACAGTGGCAATATGTTGGCTACTTTTGCGAATCCGCGCTGGGGATTAGTTGCCAATTTGGTAGTGCCAACTTCCTGTGAAATGAAAGACGTATGGATTTGGAATTGGAACTCCAGGTGCCTATTCTCGCACGCCCATTGCTGGGCATCCTCAATCCCCTAGATCTGCAGGGTCGTTTTTGATGACTTCAGAGTGCAGGCAATGAGCCATAGAGCTAGACTCGGTGTATTTTCTTGTTTAGATATCTTTTCTAAATTTATTCATTTATTCATTTATTCATTTATTCATTATTATTATTAGTTTGATTAGTTATTTTATTTGTTTATTTATTTCCTTATTTCCGGATAGCTTTAGATTGATAGGCTATTAACCAATATTCCTCCCCTAACAGATTGCATGTGGGCGCAGGAGCTCTGTAAGTAGCGTTAAGTGGGATGTCGTTAGCAGCGAAGGGCCAGCTGTCACTCCTTATTAAGGCATCACGAAAATATTCCACTGTGTGTATACTCAAGATGTTGATTTGTTAGAGAACTACTTCGTGGGCGCGATATTGCTGATCGTAATTGGTGAACATGGAAAATTCCTCAATCTTTGTTTGGGCCTGTCAAGTCTATTCTTATATGTCTATATCGGGATTGGAAAGCCAACTCCGAATCTTGAGGCGAAACTCCTCTGAAATTTGATTTCGTGATATTTAGCCTTCTTCTTACTCAATTTGTATAGTCTAGCTTCTTGCAGGTAACCTGGTGGCTTCAGAAACCTTACGATTTGTGAGCTTGTTGGCTGCACCATTTCAGATGGGCATTTCCAAAAGATGAACAGGAACCCTTGTTATACACACTATTGCAGTTTTTAATTATAGGTTAGGATGTACTGCTTTTTTTCTAGACAAGGAAGCTAACATTTATAAAGGAGCACAAACAAAGCAACGGTCGATAATAGTGTCGTCTTGTGCTGAATTCTGCTCTATTTTGGCTATTTGGTCATGTATTAGGAACGCCTATCCATATCTATTTATTATGAGTTGACGTATCTCTTAGTATGGCTTATATGAGGGATATGTAATGGACAATAAAAAAACACGAGCTGGTGATTAACCTTTACAAGTAAGGCCCGCAAAAAGAGAGGGAGAGCGAGTTTGTCGCTATTCAGCTTTGTTAGCAAGGTGCCTTTTTGAAGGCCAAGGCATTGGGTTGAACTAACCTCCTGTGAATCGAACACAGGTTTTCTCGGGATGCTCAATTGACCACAACGAAATGTCCTAACCACTAGACGAGAGCGACTTGACGTCGCTGTTGCGCGATGGGAGCTCGCCCCGCTGTTGGACTGACAGAGGTTAATCTGACACATACACCTTGCAGAGCCCCACTCTCTGACGGCATGACAGCATCCACTGGAGAGGCCCTCTGTAAACCTTCAGCAAACGCGGTGTTTCAGCAGCTGGCTAGCGGTTCACTAGCGGTACCCTGTGCACGTTGCCCCTTGACAGGTCGATTGCCCCTGACCATGAGCGCCCTTTGCAGATCGCGACACAGCAAAGCAACACAATCTTGCCTTTTATTTTGAATCATCTCAGCTTTTACTTGGGATAATAGTTTTGAATATTGATAGATTCGCAGCCATTTCTCACCGATTGTCGGTTCTCTGGGTCCTTTGTTTGCTTGGGGATTGTTCGTAATAGTGGGCTTGACGCGATTCAGTTTTTGCGTTTATTCGTATTCAAGCTCTTTGATTAAGATGTCGCTTTTGGTGCATTCCACTGTGTCATGAGTAAATAATCTAGATAATGGAAATTGGTATTCTCAAAACGAATTCACCCGTGGATTCCTCATCCTTGGATACCAAATCGTACGGCCCCATCTTTGGACATCTCGTGTCGTGAGTAGAATGTACCAGCCTTTGTTTATCGGTTATTCACAACAACACAGTCTGTTTTCATCCCTATTCTGCTGTATTGCTCAACCCAAACTATTATACGTAAATGAACCTATCAAGCTGCCCAGAAAGACCCTAAATTAAATCTCGATCTCAATGTTGATCTTGGTTAGACACGTTAGTATCGCAGCGGCGGCAAAGGAGCGGGACCATTATCTCTATCACTGATTGCCCCAACCACGCCCAGAATCCTTTGATGTGATAATAAATGTAGCAGGAATTACGTTATCCCAATATCCCAGGTTCTTGTGACGAATTTGTCGCTATGTAACCATTCCAAGGAATGAAATGGCAGTACATGGTAAATGCCCTAGCCCTCATCAAGATCCCCCAGTGTGGCTTTGGAAATTTGTCGGCATCTTCCGTTTGGATGCTGGAGAGTAAATCGGTAGTCTCGGGATCACCGGGTTGAGACCCGAAGAGCTGAATATTTGGATTTAGGTCATCAGCGATGTCAAGCAGAAACGAACAATGCTTTCATTGATAAATTAGGCATACTGAAAGATGGTTTGATTCCCCTATCAGCGTCCTGAGGGTATGTAGATCTGACCACCTGCTCACATAACCTTTCCTCTCCCTCTCCAGGGGGCCCCTTTTGTTTTTGGTTCGAACCTCGCTGTGCCCCCTGCAGTGCGTTTGCTTTCTGATATGGTCGCTACGGTCGAGTATTTAGCTGTAAACCAGTCATATTTTCAAACCAGACCCAAATACAGTGGCCGATGACTCGACGTTGGTGGGCAGGCCGCATGTGCAGTCATTGCAAGATACTTTCCTGAATGCCAAATCAAGGCCTTCGTGTCTACATTTAGGAATCACGTTTCTGAGGGCCACCGTCACTGATCCCATGGGATTCAAAGCTCGTTACACGGGCTTAAAGGAGCCAAGCTTTAATGTATTCAGTAAAAATCCGAATGGGAAAACCGTGTATGTGAAATCAAAGCGAATGCGGTATCCGACGGGACCCTAGGAGACGTTAGTGCTATCCGCGTCTTGGGGGACGCGTTAGTTGACGGCAGCAGGGTCTTGTTTAATTTGAATCCACAGAGGAGGAAACGGAGTGACACCAATGTACGGTATGGTGCACGCCCCGAGAAGTGGAGATTGAACCACACCATCAGCCAAGGCATACTGGGCATGAGGCCAGGTGTGGAATAGTGTCATTAAAAGAGATACGACAGCTAGTTCAAACTTTGATCATGCCTTGCAGGCGCGAGCCCCAGGACTTTGATTGATTATTTTTGGGCGTTGCCGTTGTTATTGGCGCAGTTCATCTGCATAACCGCTTCAAGGATTGTATTTCCCTCCTTGATGGCTTCTGGATCCACTAAACTTCCGGTAAGCGAGGCATCCCAGATACAAAACGGCATTCACACGAACCCGCTAGTGAGGTCGTCGCTGGCCTGAAAGTTGGGGCGAGATCCCCAGTTGTCTTGGATGGCCTTTTGCTCAGTGGGGGGACTTGGAACTGGAGCCAGCCAGGGCCGGAACTTTGGCCACCACCCTGGTTGCCCGACGACTGACTGGACTGCTACCATGGGAAGGAATTGCAGTCACGATCCGAATGCCATGTCTGGCGGATTGATTTACGATGGCTATCACAATGGTGAATTTCAACGCTAAAAAGCAATATGCCATTTAGTCAGCACAACACTAGCCACACCATGTAATAGCTTGCTAGTGCTACTTGTAAACGAGAGCCTGAAACTATCGCCGTTGTTGAATTTTGCTGCCAGGATTGAAAAAGGGTAACCTCTGGCGGTAATGGCTACAGTTACATGACAACGACGGCGGCTTGCGAAACGAGAAACAACCCTATTCCGTACAAGTAAGGTGGAGCAATTAGCGAGCTACCGCGCCCCAGTCGGGTAGAGTAGCCCTCTTTGATTTTGCTTGGAAATTGCTCGGCCGGGACCGGACCGGCAGGTTCGTGCAGTGCCCCGAAAGGAACGAGCTTGCAAACTGACGCATTTCTGATTGAGTCAGATACGGCAGAGGCAATAAGCGTTGGGCGGTTCCTGCCAAGACGTGTCAAAACCAAGAGGTTTGAAAAGGAGACGATGCAGCGCAAGCTTTTTTAGCATTCAGCCCTGCGCCGGCCTGGTTTAGGTGTCGGCCAACTCATTTGGGTAAAGATACCCAAGGATGAAACTTGGGTGACTGCCGCAAGCGAGATCATGCGAAGGGCGCCTGCAACTAAGTTGGAGGAAATTGATGGCATGGTGGGCGAGGTGGGGTGGGATCTACGCGTTTCGACGGGAAGACGGACAAGGGGTCGGTGCTCGGGAGGCGGGCTGATCATGGATGAGGGATTGTCGGCTGCGGGGGCTTATGCATATGACAGGAGACGACAGGCCATGCACCTCCATGTTGCAAACCATTGCTCGAGGCGGGGATGCGGACAGGATGCTGAATAATGGGGGAGGAAAAAAGGTGGCGGCTGAGTTGCTTTGATGAGACAATGAGGGGGACTGGGGACCAGAGACTGGAGGGTATGTACTATCGCCACAAAATAGTTTACCAAACCAACGGGTTGGGAGAGTTGGCATTGTGTTGGTGGCGTGGACAGGGGCCATCTATTCGGGCTTTTGCACGCCACCGCCTCCACGATGCAAATGCACAGCGATGCGAGCGATGTGATGCGATGCGATACGATGCGATAGATAGGCATGTACTATGTGAGACGCAGAGGGCGAAACAATAGGCAGCAGGTCGAGCAGCAAAAAGCAAAACCGGTGACGCTGATGAAGCGCAGCTGGGCCTGCTGATGTCGCCCAGCGAGTCGATTGGGCTGAGGGCCAGAGCGTCGACGGAGCTGGCGGGACACGCACGGCCAATAGCAGCGCGGCCCGAGACGAGCTGATATCCCGAAGTAGGAATTCGTCTAGTCCGGCGGCCTGTGGTTTGCGGCTGGACTCCACACTGGCGCGCGCCGGCTGAGCTGCAGGCGATGCAGAGCGCGCAGAAGCAGCAGCAAGCATGTGGCTATGGAGCATGGAGCATGGGCTACGGACGACGCAGAGACACGAGGTTTTCCCCTTCTCCTTCTCCTGCTCCTCGCACTCCTCGCCCCGTGCGCTTCATGTGGCCAGATCTGGAGTGGCATCGCAGATGGGGCCCAGACCAAAACCTGTCTGTCGGATGCACGGCTCACTGGCTGGCTCAATTTCTCACCGCGGGTAGGTGGGGACCGCCTATGGTCTGTGGTTCTATGTGATGGGTGCGCGGCGGCAAACCAGTCGAGTCAATTCACTGCACAAAGAACCCATACTTCGACTCGGTCTCGCCACTCAGTATAGGTGAATAAGGCCGGGGAATAAACAAAGGCAAACTCAATAATCCCGTTAGCCTGCTTCATTTCACTAGCCACACCGTCCGACCCAATAAACGGCGCATAGGTTGCGGTTCCGACCAAACCGGCCTGGACCTGCTCTGGTGGCGCCGGGATTAATGGCCTAAAAAGACCGATCCCATTTCCTCAGGTCTGGCCCAAGTGGGCATTGGCCCGGCAGGTTGGGCGAGGACAATTGGCCCAGGGCCGCGGGAGGTGGCAGCATGGCCTTGGGCCTGTCTCTAATTATGGCCCACGAGACGACTCATACGCGGGATGTGTCATTGAGGGTATACGTAACTGCAGACTACTAAGAGCCTCTCGTAACTTAATCGCCTTCTGCTTCTTGGGGTAATGGATTAAGTTAAAGTCCCTCCATGCCCGTCCGGCACGCGGTACCACCCACCCCCTAACCATACCTTTCCAGGGCGTGTCCCCACGCTCCATTACTCCGGATTTTGCACATGTGCGTCGACGAGTTCATTTAGGTTGCGCGTACGGCGAGGAACGTGCGCCGGGGCTTTAGTCGACGCCAGAACGGAGATCTGGGACCAAAAGAGTATCATTCCTTGCACCCAGCTCCGGGCCTCACTGCCGCTGCGCTGTGCAACAACATCCGAGGATTCCGTCTCCTATCACGTTGACGAGAAGAGAGAGAGAAAAAAAACAAGTTTCTTTTTATGGCAGCCCTGCCGAGGTAAAGGTCGACGATTCGCCCCCCCCCCTGTACAAGAGACTGCAGATGGGCAGTGGCCAGCAGCAGCAGCAGAGACCTCGACGTGTAAGGGGTGAACCTTGAGGCGACACACACCAAAGCAGCCAGTCCCCGAGTTGTCATTTACACTTTCGCCTTACTTATCACCAGAGACCCGGGAATCGCTTCGATGGGCTGACACCGATAAAAACCACGTCAACTCGACATCACTGATTCATTCCATTCACGACACGCGACGCCCACGAAACCTTGGGGCCACGGATTCCACGCCCTTCAAACGACTTTACCGCATCTAGCCCCTCGCATTCTCCCCCACACAGCACAGGATTTTTTTTTTTTTTTTACCCTTCCCGGCTGGGCAATTTTTTTTCGATTTCTTATCTACTTCCCTGGGAGACACGGAGAAACGATTTTTGACTGGAGGGACGGCTCAAAGCGTGGTTAACTTTATCAGCCTAGGATTGAAACCAACTTACAGGTAAAAGAGGGGGGGAAAGTAGCAGCGCTGGCGGGATTTTATTACCCTCCTGGCGCAGCTTCGGCTGTTGGCGGACCGGGACGGGATTCTGTTGCAGGAGCTGCACCGGAGGAATTCGTTGGTGGTGCAGCAGCAGCGGGAATCTCAGTGGGTGAGCCGCTGAGCCCAGCAACGATTCACATCGGACAGGGCCTGAGGTCCGGTCACGTGGGGCCCCCGCAGGTGCATCAGCGGCCTCTGCAGCACTGGCAGCGGCCAATGGTAGGTGCCCCTGGTCCCGACTCAGTCCCCGTCACTGTGATGCCATATGATGGCGCCGCTGCCGACCATCTTGCACCCGCAATCGCATCCGAGGCCGATGGCACAGCGTTCACCATGGACCAGATTGAAACCCAGGTCAACGACCTGCGATATCTGTCCCAGGCGCCCGTGGCAGCCGTCGGCGTAGGCGGCGTGGGCGTAGTGGGAGGAGTAGGGGGAGGTGCCGCCTACGAATCTACACCACAAACTCATGCCAGTCCGGGTTCCGCGTCTGTCGGAGACAATTCCGCGCAAACCTCCAACAAGAGGAAATCAGTCGATGACGGGAGCGCTGGCGGCGCGGGGAAACAGACGAGAAGTAAGAGAAATCGGGTGAGTATCCGACTCTGATTTTTTTTTTCTCCTTCCTCCTTCCATTTTCTCTCCCACCTTTGTCGTGAAAACGCCAAGCGTGACAAATTGGCCAAAACAGCCTCTTCGTTTTGAGTCGCATGCGCAAGAAACGCATGTTTCTCGATGCGAAAAAGACACCAGAGAGATGCGATGAGATGAAACAAGATGAACATGACCTGTCGTGAACGGCAACTTGCAGTAGACTGCGGTCGCCGCATCAGCATCGCCGCGTGTTGCACCACCTCAATCATCATCGTACATCATCATGCACCACCACCATTCGGTCCGTCGCGTTGCATTGTCTCACCCGCTGCAAACTGCATTTCTCCATTACATCCTTATACAAACTTTGGCTAACCAATGATGACCGCGTTAGTATATATCCATTGCTTGGTAAGTTGTTGTCTACGCCCGCTGGATGTGACACGCTGTGCGCTTTATCCAAAAGTCCCTCCCGTCTCTCACGCGACACCAAAGCCGCGTCCTGACTAGAGCGCACCTAAAACCGCTCCCTCACGCATTTTTGATCTTTCCGCTGACCTTTACTCGCAGTAATGAATGCAAAAGACGCAAAATCAAGTGCAACGGGGAGACGCCGTGTCAACGCTGTGGCAATTTAAACCTGGCTTGCCTCTACGCCCCCAACTGCTGCTCAAATAACTTTAAAGACTCTGATGATTTCAAGCAAGTCACTTCTCAACTAAATCGGCTGCAAGAAGAGGTTGGCTGGCTCCACCAAACGGTCAAGGCCCTCCAGGCGGAACCTGGCCGTCTCAACGCCGCCGGCGACCGCGCTCTACCCATTGGAACTTCGACCGTCGCCCCGTCGCCTTCACATAGCTCTAGCTCACTTAACCGCGATGCTTCCCACTCTAGGTATGGCGCCTTTCGGGGTCCTACCAGCATGGCCTTCAGTCTGGACGTCGCCAACACCACCATTTCCAACATGGGATACAGGGGCATTGCCGATGGCGACGAGAACGGCCAGCCCATTGACGACTTAACCACTTTGCAGATGATGAACCGCCCCGTTGACCCCCTTCTCGAATTCGACAAGGACGAAATGGTGCGGCTATGCCGACTTCATGAAGAGGAGATTGGAATCATGTATCCCGTCATCAATGTGCAAACTGTCATTGCACATGCGAGGGGCCTGGCATCATTCTTGGATACAATTCGACATCAAAATCCCACGGACTTGATCAATGATGAGAAAACGCTACAACTCAAAATTATCATGTGTTGCGCTCTGGTTGTCGAAGGTCACGGACACAGCGATAGGGCGATGCGACTATATGACAGCATGGAAATGGTCCTGAATAGGAAGTTAATGTCTGAACCAGCCACGGTATCGACTCTACCTCTATTAGCTCTTGTCGCAGGCTATCGATTCCTATCCAACGATGAGGTTCTGGCCTGGCGGGTCATGGGCCAAGTGACACGATTATGCTTGGAGCTGGGAATTCATCAGAGAATGGGCTTGGTTAAGATTCAAGATGAGGAGGAACGCAAGAATGCTTTAAATAGCTTCTGGTCTGCGTACGTCTTGGATCGACGATGGGCTTTCGGGACCGGGTTGCCATACGTGGTACAGGACGAAGAAATTGATCCCGAACTTCCATATCCAGTAAGTCACCCCTAAAACTCTACCAGCACCTCTAACAACTTTTAGGAGGACTACCCATATCTTGTGGCTATGATTACCTACTCGCGAATTGGAGCCAAGGTTTGGCGTCAGGTTTCACACTCTGGCCCTGTCCTAGCACGAGATTTACGAATCGACGAAATCGAAAATCTTGACCAAGAAATCCTGGGGTGGTATGAGATTGTTCCCGAAGAAGTAAAAGTGCGGAATTGGGACAAGGAGAAGCACATGACCTCAACACCTTCGTATAACCTTCAACGACTTAGGATATGGACGTATTTGCGATTAAATCAGGTATGTTTCATCACCGATGGGCAGTGGGAGTAACATGGCTAACGAGGAGAAGATGCGGATATGGCTATATACCCCAGTGTTACACAGTGCAACGAGCATCATGTCAAATCTGGCACAATCACAACGCGTTGTCGACATTGCCAAAGATACGATTCGATACCTCTCCCACCTAAACAACACTACAAATTTATATCGACGGGTCCAGGTGTTTTACCACCAATTCCTAACATCTGCCATTGCAGTTGTTTTTCTGGCCTCGGTACACGCTCCAGTCCGGTTTAGTGCCGCCTGCCGAGAAGAGTTTTACATGGCTCTGGAATTGGTCAAGGACCTCTCCGCCAAGAGCTGGGCATCCCAGCGTCTGTGGCGTACAATCCGATCACTTAAGGATGTAGCCCCCCGGTTTGGGCTAAATCCAGACGAAGACCCCCAGTCAACGGCTGCACTGGGGATGATTGGCCTTGCTAGAGGCCACATGGATCATACAGGCAGGAGGACATCCTTTAGGAAGCCTTCCATGATCAGCCAGCAATCGCAGGTTGGCACACCAGACCCGGTGGCGCAGAACGGATCAAGGATCCAGGCGGAAATGTCACGAATTTTTGAAGGATACGTGGGGTTGAACGGATTCCAGTTTGCGGGCGAGGAAGGAGTCCCTGGGCCAAATGGCGAGATCCCCTCGACGACCGCGAGCATGTACACTGGAGATGGAACTGTGTTTGCGCAGTTCAAAGAAATGTACTAGCGGTTGGAAGGTCGTAGTGGATGGGCATGCTGGTACACAGTACAAGATATTGATGTCTGGTTTGATATGAACCTATTAAGCATAGATGTAATCATAAGATACCGCCCTTGGGGCAAATTTATAAACTATATCATCAGATTCTCAAGTATTACAGTACTTTGTTGGAAGTATTGAGAATATTGGTGGATGGCTATCTCGTATGTCTGCACACAATTTCCACAATATGCCGATAAGCGTTCCTTACACGTCCACATAGCCACCGTATTCGTATATTAAACTAGAAATACTCAGAGACAAGTCGCAATAAGGGCGAAGGGACTTTGTATCGAATACGGCGAGGCTGCTGTGCTCCACTTGCGGAAGAGGTGTATAGCGGAGAGTGCTAGCCATTACTCCTGTGCTCCTACCAGTTTCTGCCTCCTCATCTTAGTGAAATGGCTTCAATAGGATGGAAATTTCATATATGGAACGTCAGCAAGTGTCACTGGCCTAGTTTATCTGATCTTCCACCAAATGGCTTCACACAGCAGCTGGCTGGCTCCTTTCCCAAGCGCTGTGCTTGTTGAAGTAGCCACCTGCCAGCACATGCCGAACCCAGCCCCCAAGATCACAGGGGGAGCTTATGAATGTTTGACCCAACACCTCTCCTCAACAAACAATAGCAGCCGCTGTCGTCTAGGGGTTAGGACACCAGTTTGTGGTCCTCGGTGGAAACACTGGAAACGCCAGTTCGAGTCTGGTCAGCGGCACGCCTTCTTTTTTGCTCCTTTTGCCAACCTTGCCAACTGGTCGGTTCCATCTATGCCCCGGGGGCTTTGCGTGCAGATTTCTTCTGAGTTTAACACTACTGAACCTAACTGGATGATGCAAGTCCTGGGCGATAAACCTCGATCTCTAAGCTTTTGCTGAGTTACTCGCACCAACCCTTTGCTTGTCCCGACTACTCAAGCTTCATTCGGTTCACCGTTCATATTCAGGCCCGTTTGCGGTCCTTCATCTTGCGCATAGCGCTTTTTCTCGTCTATCAAACTGGTTCACTCGTGCGTTAGTCGCCAACGGGCTCCTGGATCTCGATCCCACCACCCAAGTCCCTAAATTGATGCTTGGGAATTAGACAGCTAACCGATTCAAGATCCCTTATAGAATACCATAGCATATCAGATACCACGATCTAATTCAAAGAATTCCGGTCATTTCATGACATGCCTAACCTGTTCAATCGCCAGGTGTATGTCAAGGCTGGAGTATTTTTGCCGTGTATTGCATCTGTTTCAGGAAAAAGAAGGCATCGCAAAGGGGGTATATTATATTCATATTACAAGATGCCACAAGGACCATAGAGTGAGCTATCCGAGATCGAATAGCTGACGGGTCCAAAGGTAATGCGCGAGATGATAAACAGTCCTCGCATTTGCCCATTGTGTGCGATAATAGGTGTTTTATCCCTGGACTCTTGGATCCAATGTGAAGAATAAGGCCGCAATCAATGTATGGATAGTACAGCAGACTCTGAGAGAGAAAAAAAAAAAAGGAAAGAAAGAAACAATAAAACCCACCATGGTATATGCACTCACGCATACTGTTATACTGTCGCCCATATGGTAAATGCTGCGCCAACTTGCCCAAAGTGGATATCTTGTACTGCGCCATGCTTCACCCAAACTTGCAACCTGCACCGCCCAAAAAAGATAAGAGAAAAAGAAAAGAACCAGAAAAATGTCACTCTCCCTCACCGCAATCCCTTTCCTGCTCCACGCAGCCGTCGAGACCCCCGCAGCCTTCACTTTCATCCTCACTCCGCAGTCCCAGCTCTCCCCGCTCTCCCCCGACGCCGAGCTGCTCCTCCAATCGTTTGGCGGTCTGCTTCTCACAACCAGCCTCGTCGCCCTCATCTTTGTGCGCCGCCCCTTTGACGACCTCGCCCGCGATGTGGCCATTTCTCTCGCGTTTTGGCACCTGTGGCCGTGCTACCGCGCAATTGCCCGGCTGGGGAGAAGCTCTGAGAGGCAGGGTCCTGCTGGGGGCAAACCTAAGCCTGGCGCTGGTGGTGGTGCTGACCCGTCGCGGACCTTGGGCGGCCCAGCGGTTCATCTCGCTGTTCACTTGGGACTGTTGATCATGTTCTTATGTACTTCGCTTCTGGGAGATACCCAAGCGTCCAATAAAAAATTGTCTATTTGATGGTATAGTCTGGTACAGCTCTCTAGCTTCTGAATAGTCGAAGACCCGCCTCTTCCGCATCCACCTCCATGTCATCATCGCTGTCATCCTCGTTGAGCTCCATTTTACGTCCAAACAAAGTGCCGAAAAATCTGTCAATGGCATCCTGCTCCCAGGCCCTTCGGTCCTCGGGCGCCATAAAGTTCTGCAACTTTTCGTGAACAGTGAAACGCATCTTGCGACCCTTGCTGGCCTTGCGATCCACATTCTTGCGCATCTTGGCATCTTTAGAAGCCGTCATCACCACGGTGGGGACTGCGCCCGCCTGAGTTGACGAACCATCCACAGTTCGCTGGTCCACGAGCTCCTTGAGAAGCTGCTGGTAGAAATCGGCGTCATCGTAAATGCCTTGGTCCTCGGCGACGCCCTTCGACGCTTGCGCCGGAGCGCATGATCGTGGAACACGGGATCGTTTGACGAGACGGTTTTCCGGGTTGTTGAGCTGCTCTTGCAGCGCATTGATGAGCGTCTTGTTTCGCGATCCCAGGCTTGAATTCGTGACGTTAATCGATTGAACCTTGCGAGACCATTTTTCGAGTCGATCTTCACGGAACTTGACGAATCGCTCGTCCTCAGCCTGCATGTGGCTCCAGATATCCTCGGTAGACATTGAAGCATCCAGTTCACGCTTTCGCTTGTCTCCAGCGCGGGTGCCAAAGTTGTCCCTGAGGCTGCTGATAGTGTTGAGCAGCTTAATTGCAGCTTCCTCTGCGGCCTCATAAGGCTCAGTCTCAGGCTCGGGGCTATCCTCGAGAGTGTCAAAGGTGTTTGCGGCAATGAGCGCCTTCTGTAGTCGAATTCGAAGGTTGAGGAGCCCATCGTAAGCCTTTCGCTGTTGACGAATCGCAATACCCTTGTCTATGTCGGTGCGGTTTGACAAAGCAGCCAGAGCTGGTTTGGCGGATTGCTCCTTTTTCTTCTTGGCTCCTTCATCGTCGTCAGATTCAGAATCACCATCTTCATCCTCATCCTCATCATCTTCGTCTTCTTCATCCTCCTCCTCTTCCTCGTCATCCTCATCGCCCTCCTCCGATTCTTCATCATCAGTGCCTCCGCCATTGATCAGCGCATCCAAGCCGTCGTCCATCTCCTCGTCTTCATCAGACCCATCCAGGTCCACACCGCTCATGTCGCCGTCTTTCTCATCCACCTCGGCTCCGCCCTCATCAGAAGATGACATGAAATCGGCAGCGGTCGCGCGCTGCTTCTTTCCCTTGCCGAGAGGCTTCTTAGGCTTTGAGCTGCCCCGGAAAGTAAAGTCCTTGAACCGCTCCTCATCGCTTTCGCCCAGGGCATTATCGCTGGAAATTTCGGAGTCGCTTGCCGCCTCAGCCGTGTCGAGCTCAAGGTTCGCAGTCTCAGGGTCAGCGTATTCTTCCTCATCATCATCTGAGCCTTCCTCTGCGTCCTCATCCTCGTCGTCCTCGTCATCGCTCTCCTGCTCCAAGGCGTTCCGGGAAACACGTGCTCCGCGATACTGAGGGCCCAATGAAACGCCGTCCTTCTGCCTCAGCTTGCTCTTTCCGACGGAGACGTAGTGCTCGGTTCCTGCATTCTCGTCTTCGCTGGCTTCGCTGCCGCTGCCCTCCTGCTCGCTTACATCGACGTCTGCCTCAGGATCGTAGTCTATTCGCGCAAGAATTAGTGATGAAAAAAGGAAAAGACGAAAGATTCGAATTCACCCTTGGCAATGTGCTCGTCGAGCTCTTTGAATTGCTTTGCGCGGCTCTTTAACTTGGACATGACTGCCGACTGTTGCTTTCGATGCGATGCAAACTCCAACTGCACCCACTATGCTGGCCCCACGCTGGGAAATTTTCTGGACAGACTCAAACTTTTAGGCGGTGTTTGGCGGCAGAATTACAGAGCTTGGTGAGGCTCCCCACTTTTGCGCTCGGCGTCTCAGTGGACCCAGGTGCTGATGGAGGCTCTACACGATTGATGCCCACTCACCAGGACAGCTTTGGTGGTCAATTCCAATTGCAATCCCGGCTCCAATTGCGCTCGTGCCAATGCATCAGAGTCTTTGTTTCTCACTGGATTTAATTATCAGCATACTATAGAGTAGAATATATTTCCTTCCAAAGCTGGTCGAGTCCCGACACCTTCGCCAGCGTTGTGCTCCAACATGCGGCCAACTTCGGCACGCCTCTTCCAGAGCCTCCGGGCTCTTCAACATGAGAACCCCTTGGTACGTCGCCCCATTTCCCCAACTCGTTCATTGAACCGACAAGTTTAGGGCCTCCCCCGTTCGGGAACGCCTCCAAGTTGGCCGCGTCGTCCCCAGAGGCGCAAGATTACTGGTGTCGACAAGGTCATTGCAGTGTCATCAGCCAAAGGCGGCGTAGGCAAAAGTACAGTTGCAGGTATCATTAACCCATACATTATACATTTTTTCTCTTTTACTCGTTCACCAGACTAATTTCACTAGCAAACCTGTCTCTTGCCTTTGCTCGTCTCGGCTACCGTGCTGGTATCCTAGATACAGACATTTTTGGGCCTTCCATTCCCACCCTCTTTGACCTATCTGGGGAACCTCGCTTATCCAGCAGTAAGACGAGCCACCCAGCCCCTGTGCTCGTACTGATCTTCTACAGATAACCAGCTGGTTCCACTAACAAATTATGGAGTGAAGACAATGTCAATGGGTTACCTGGTCGGCGAAAATGCCCCAGTTGTTTGGAGAGGTCCCATGGTCATGAAGGCCATCCAGCAACTGCTCCACGAAGTTGAATGGGGTGGTCTTGACATCCTTGTTCTGGACTTGCCACCGGGCACGGGCGATACACAGTTGACCATTACACAACAAATCATCCTGGACGGTGAGTTGTCCTTTTGAATAATATATAACATACGCTCACATTGGAATAGGCTCGGTTATCGTCACAACACCTCATACTCTCGCCACCAAAGATGCAGTCAAGGGCATCAACATGTTCAAGACTGTCAACGTCGATATCTTGGGCCTAGTTCAAAACATGTCGCTCTTCCAGTGCCCCCACTGTCATGGTGAAACGCACGTTTTTGGCTCCAACGAGAGGGTAGAAAAGATGTGCAAGGAACATGAGATTGAATTCCTAGGCGACATTCCTCTGCATCCCAATATCGGCGATGATGCCGAACGAGGCAAGCCAACCGTTGTTGCGGAGCCCACCAGCGAAAGAGCATTAGCTTTCCTCAAGATTGCTAAGGATATTTGTCCAAAAATCAATCTGGCCGGAAATTAGGCGGGGGGAAATGTACCATCACATATATGTTGTAGGATAGTAAATAAGCATGTTGCATTTTAGCAAAGCGTAGACCCTGTCAGTCGACTTAGCAGTGTATACCCAACTCCAGAGGGGCACTAATCCATCCCATGATGTAGCTATTCAATTTCGCTCAGCAGGCTGCAGTCAGCCACACGTCGGTCCTACATACTTCAGTTGAAGAGCTTAGGAGACGGCTGGCCTCAACGCCAGACACACAAAAACGTTAGTCTCTGCCACAAATGATTGCAAGGCATGTTACCAAACAAAGCAAAGTCGCCAAAAAAAATCCCAAACGCCCTCTCCGCGCCGTACGAATATTGGCTAGTCCTGTCCGGAGAAAAGAGTCATTAGTCTAGTTCTTCATTCGTTTGGTAGACATGTCGGGATCGAGTTGGGTCTTTGCGCATAGCCTGGCCAGACCCAGTGAATCCAACTACAACAACAGTTAGCCATTAATTCCTGTGCCGGGTGAAGAGAGGGGGGGGGGGGAGCTGACCTCTACCGTGAATACCATCAGGTGTGCGAAACATGGAGTCTTTCTTCTGCGACTTTCCAAACTTGGACTTGGAATTGAATTCCTGCCACTTGCTCTTGCCGGCCTCGAGCTCCTTCTTAGCCTTGATCTTCTTAGCCTTAGGTGGTTTCGGGGCATCCGAGTTTTCGGATTCCCTCTTGGCCTCGGGATACACAGTGGCACCAGCTGATGATACCACGCCGGGGCCGGACAGAGTGGGGGTCGAGGTAACGGAGCCGGAGGGCGGGCCGTCGGCCTTTCGTTTGTTGGAAATGGGTCGGATATCTCGAGATCGAAGCGTCTCCGTATTATCGTAGCTTTTAAATTTGACAATGTAGATCGGGTCTGTCGAGGATCCAGTAATGGACGTGATACGGGCTGGATAAAAGGCCTTGTCACCAGATACCCATTTTGCCAAGACGGTGTCGTTGACCTGGTAGTTTACGGGCGCGTCCTCTTTCTCCTCGGCGGGTGCAGATTTCTTAAAGGCTGGATGGTTCTCACGAGACCATTTTTCGGGCTGGGGAGGCGGTGATGGCTGCTTTGGAGCTGGCTTGGGGGCCTGCTTGGGCTTGAGCTCAGCAATGTTTTCATTCAGAAGGTCGACGAATTGTTGCAACTCTTCCTGTAGCGCTTTGAGTTCGACATTGTCGGGATCGTCACGCAGCTGGCCAAGAACAATCTCGAGCTAGAAAGGGAATACGTTAGCTTCATCGCAAATCAAACTGCGACGCAAGAAAAACCAAACATACCTGCTCGTTATACTGCTGTTTCTCCTCTTCGAGAGCAGCGATGGAAGACATGATTGCGGCGGATTAAAAAGAAATGAAATAGTCGCGCAAACGGTTGGATTTGTCGGGGTGGCAGATGGGCTTCTTGATCCAGTGTCGCATGCCGCGATGGTTGGGAGAGTTGGGTTGACAGCAATGAGGCGACGGCAAATCACATGCCAAAGCACGTGACACGTCTCAACTCAGCCAACCGAAGGCAAATCAATCGGGATTACAGGCAAAGTTACGGGTGCAATGGTCACATCGCAAGCGTCGAGTTTAGAGTTACATCTGGGCGATCCAGTATAAACCTGCGGGGCGGTGGGGTTGGCACATTTGTTTTAGTCGCCATCAGTTGAAAGGGTTGAGGGTACTTTGCCGCAGCGACGTTTGTCTGATGGCATACACACATCCCGATGCAACGGCTGGGGAATTTCCATCTTCCCGGCCTCGGTCCATGCATAGGCTCTCAGGCTGCCTGGATCGACGGCTGGGCTTGCGCTCGGGCGTTTTCTAGAGCCCTCAGAATGAGTCCCGAAAGACGGGTCGAGCCAATCGGGGGCAGCGGACACGGCCAGTTTCTGGGGTTAAGCCAGTGTCGGCGTCAAACGTTGATTGCTGCCCCTGGGGCCCTGGGCTTCCGTGAAGGCTGGCATGTCGATTTCGGCATGTCTCAGGGTCGACGCAGCTATGAGCGGGTAAGTGTTTGCAGCGGGGGTCAATGGCACAAGATTTGCATGTCAATCGCGACTACACGCCTTGAGGCCGTGACGCAATGAATGGCAATCATAGTAGATCCGCTGTGGTCGCGGGCCAGTCGCGACGAAGCAGACCCTGCAAATTACTGGCCCAGTTCGCCGTGACGTATCCGTATCTCGTTCCCTGGCCCTCAATACCGGCAAGATGCTATGAATCATAGCGCGCCCTGGCCATGAGGAGCCATGACAACCCTTGCCCTTGCCCGTCGGCATGCACCTAATCGGCGGCGTTTTGTCATTGCTGGTCGTGGTGGAGCTCCAACTCGATGTGTCGGAACTCGTGTTCCATTGCGGATAGGGAAAAAAAGTATGTCTTGTCAAATGATGCATGCGTTGGGTGCTGCGCAGTCGGAGCGGCTGGCAACGGGAGTGGGAGAGTGAGCATACTCCATTCCTTCGCATCCCACGCCCAGAGCTACTCGGAGCCGGTGGCCGACGATGGTCCTTTTTTCGCCATCCTTTCCATCACCATAACCACAACACAGCACTAGGTACCTGTTGCCTATAGCATCCCGGCCCCCGTCCAGACCGCACCTCTTGCTCGCCGGGGCACGTCAATGCCACTTCCATCGTCATCCACTCGTCTCGTCTCGCTTGTTGGCGGTTTGATTATTATTAGTCTTTGCACTTATCAACCTAACCTTAGCTTCTTCAACTTAGTCCACATCGAGCGTCACTGAAATCCAAGGCTCCTCTTTTACGTACGCATTCACTTCTTCACGCTGCACAGCGCAAAGCTATTCTTCTCTTCTCATCTTCTCGTGTCCTCCCCAACGCTCGCTCATCTCCCGCGCCGCTCTCAACGTCCACCAATCTCTGCTAGCTCGGAGCACTTTCTGCTGGCTAATTGCTGCCAACTAAACCCAATCCTGGCGTTCGAACCAGCACTAGTCGCCGACGGTTCGTCGGTATTAACTAGGCGTTCGTCGTATTTTCTGGGGTTGGTGCTGGGTTGGAATTGCGGTCGACCTCAGAGCTTTCTCGTGCTTGCTCTTGCACGGCTGCTCCCTCATTTTTTCTCCTCTCCTCAATCTCGCGATTCCTCTCTGCCTCCCTTCGCTCTGTCGCACACGAGACACGCAAACGGATCAATCAATACCCACAATCGCTTCCCGCCGCCCATTGACACGACTACGCCCCCCAGCAAACAAACTCGGTGCGCCGCGCACACGTCCTCGTCACTTCTTGTCGGCCAAAAACCCCGTCGCGCACTCGGCCACTCGCTACAACAAAAAAAAAATCAATATCGAACTTTAGCTCCCAGAAACTGTCCATGACAGCTGTTTGCTCGGTTCGGCGACTCGGCCAGTAGGAAGACGGACTAACGGAGTCCTTCAAATCACAGTTTCGCACGCACAAAGCACCCGCACCGCACTGCCCAAGCACCACTGCAACCGCACTGCGCAGGCGAAACGCAGCGCAACACACCGGCGCAACACACCACCGCAACGCTGCTGCAGCCAACACCGTCTCAGTAATCGCAGCCCGCCGCACATCGGCTGCGGGCCACTGCAACCATGCCTCACACAAGAGACACAGACAGCGCATCGTCCAGCAACCAATCAAAACGGCCTCCCCTCAATCATCAGGAGAGTGACTCGCACAGTGACACTCAACACCAGCAGCACCACCATCATCACCGCCCGCATCACAGGCATCAGCGACAGCACCCCGTCGGCCGCCTGCACAACGCCCGCGCGCCCTCGGCCAAGAACCTTCCCAAGCAGCCCAAGCTCCACCGACGCCACACGTCACCGCTCGACGAGCAGCATCACCACCAACAGCAACAACAGCAGCAGCAACAGCAGCAGCAACAGCCGTCGCGCTCCTCCTCCTCTACTAACAACACCGCCGCGTCCAATTCCCACCGCCGTTCAGCCAGCGACGCAAAGCCCTCTTCGCGCGACTCTTCGTCGACCAATCTCACAAAGAGCCCCTCGCATACTAAGCTCAAACGCAACCGCTCGCATGTCGAAGTCACCAAACGCTCCAAGTCCTCGGACAAACTGAAGCGCGCGTCCAGCACCACCATCGTATACCAGGTGCGCGCCGCCAACAACAACAAAAACCAAGTTCACTTCGATCTCGGCGACGAAGGTCAAGAAGACGAATGGGTCGACGCGAGTGGGTCTAATTCTCCATATCTCTCACGAAAGGGCTCCCTCAACAGCAGCGCGCATTCTTCTCTACCTCAAGGCGCCAGCGCAAGCGCCAGCGTCAACGGATCCCGCCCCATCACCCCTGTCGAGCATCAGGAGTCTAATCACAGCGACGACGCCCGACAGTCCCAGTCTCCTGAAATGTCCACGCCCGAACGTGAACGGGCCCAACACAAGGAATATCTAACCACCCGCATCCTCAAACGAACACCATCCCAAGGTGCCCCTCCGCAAATGTCTGCCGATCTCGCTCAGGTCGGTCCCCGGCAGTTCGCCCCAGCCTCGGCCGAGGACCGCGTTTCGCCCATTATGGGCAGCAATCACGACGAGCTGACTTCCCGTTTCGTCGAAGCCGCCGGCTCCGGCATCACCAGTGAGGGATCATTTTACCGCCCTCCTCGACGCTTCGAGGATACGCCTCGAAAACCCCGCTCAGTCGCCAGTCTTCCCAACGCTCAAGACGCCGCGGAAATCTCTGATGACATTGACGACAGCGCATTGGCGCCCAAGACGTCGCGGAGAACGGCGGCCCCGCCAGCGCAGGCATCACGGACTCAGCAAAAGCTGAATCTGCAGCGGGCCAGCTCAGTAATTGAGCCCGGCCAGCCCGTGGGAGCCGTCGGAGGTGGTGTTGGGGTGAACCCGCTCATCAGCAACGGCGTCCCCATTTACGACGGAGCCCCCAGCCGCGATCCCCGCATCACCAAGCTCCTCGAACGAACAGGACTCGAGTACCTTGTAGTTCGACGGTATCAAAATTCGGTTTCCCGATCCCTCGACCGCCTCAGCCAGCTCCCCGACGTCGAAAAGTCGCTCCGCATTCCCAAGCATGGCATGGGCAACGGCAAGCGGTCTGTTGATCTCACCATGCGCCACACTCGAAATGTCAGCATGCCCGATGCCAGGCGACCCAACACTCCCCGTCGACCAAACTCTGTCCGTACAATCAACGGCGTGGCATCAAGCTACGAGGGCGACGACGATGGCCGCCTAAACGTGAACGACAGGCTGAGTGGGTCCAGCTTGGTTGGTGGCGAAGAAGAGGATAACACATCAGCCATCTTGCGAAACCTCTGGGAAAAATCAATGGAATTGAGTGCCAGCACGGATTAAAAGCAATGCTATTCTTGAGAGGGGTTAAAAAAAATAAAGCGCCGCTTCGAGACTGCAACACCATCGATACCCTGGCATGAATCACGAACGCGAACGAAGCTAATCTGTGTCGCACATGCCCATGTCGACTAATGTCCGAGACGATGCGAGAAATTAAGAGGAAGCCATTTTAATGGCTGACCCGGCGTTTGGGAGAACGGGCAAATACGGATACGGTTAATTAAGTAGCTACACATATAGAAAGGAAGGGAAATGCAATCAAAGAGTTTTTATGTTAAGTTGTAGTCCTGTTGCTCGTGTCACAGAATCTCATGTCTCGATGTCCCAAAAAATGACCGACGTTATTAGGTAATGATCCGGGTTAAATTCCCATTCCTTTATCAAATTTGAGTAGTGTATGTATGTAGCGGGCTGAATCCAAGCAATCTACCTGTCTATCAGGATTCCCCCCGATGGTCCTATTTTCATTCTGGCCGATCCCCTTGTGCCTATTAATGTATACACATCTGTATTTTATCCCCTTATATACGCCCCATCCATGCTATATCCTCGCCGGTGGACATTACAAACAAGTCTATTGGTATTTACACATTTGGTGAAAGGAGGTCATATCTGACACATCGTTCAACCTGCGAGACCTGTTAGCGACGAATTCGACAGAGCAAAACAACACAAGGAGAAAACTTACATCTTCCATGCTGGCTTGCATGAACCGCCTTGCTTCAAGGCCCATCCACACCATGATCATAGAAAAGTCGCCATGCTTGGCCATTTGCGTTCCGCTTTGCGCGCTCAATTGGCGCAGAATCGGCAAGGAGCTGCTGAGCAGATCGACGTTTGGATTCAAACTACGCCCAATACCCTCGAGCAGAAGAATGCTAATGACTACATTGACGAAATCGCCTTCGAGTCGAACATGGTGGTTACGGACCATGCTGAGGACTTCCTGTAGAATATCACCGATTTTAACATTTCCAAGGGCAAGTGTGCGACTCTTGACACTTAGTACGAGGTGCTGCATCTTGAGCGCAAAAACTTCATTGTCAAGAACCGCATCAGGCTGCCGACATCGCTCGCACATGAGATGACCAGCCTTGTAGCCATCAAACTCAGCGACGGCGCGGAAGAGGTCAAGGAAGTTTCTTCTGTTTGTTGCATTCAGCTCGGTCACCAGACCAGTATCGATAAAAATGAGCTGCGGGCGGAAACCCTCGGCATCAATCTTGGCCAACTCGGCCTCCCATGCCGCAGTGTTCTTCTTATGGCGATATGGCCGGAGGCGTTCCAGTACCTGTTCTGTGACATCATTCTGCTGATCAGGGTGTGGCTTTTCAGTTTTTTCCTTTAATCGCAGCTCTGGTCGAGCGGACTGATAGAATCGAACCATGATGTTGCCCGGGTGGAGATCAGCATGCACAAAATTGTCGAGGAGCAGCATGCGGAGAAAGGCATCGAGACCTTCGTCAGCAATATCATGTTGAAAGACTCCTCCTCCATTTTCCATAAAGTCGGACAAGGGAATGCCTTGTGCAAACTCTTCGATCAACACATTTCTAGTGGTGAATTCAGTGTAAGGATAAGGAAACCACGCCGTTGTGCGGTTCTTGAAGTTTCGGCGGAAAGTTGCGAGGTTTGTGGCCTCGATTCGAAGATCAAGCTGGAGTTTCATCATTTCGCCGAATTGAGTGACTTCGTCTGGCAGTGAGAGCCACTCAATGGTAGGGATAAGATTGAGAGCAGAGGCAAAAAATCCCATGATACGGAGATCCCTCCTCACTATCCTCTCAACCCTAGGATGTAAGACCTTGACTGCAACATATGATGAAGGTACTCTTTGCGGGGAACTCTTGAGCACGCTCTCAACGTTGTGTCTGACATTTTCGACAATTAGTCTGGACGGCTTAGGCGTATCAATATCTTCCGGCGTTGCTATGCCCGGTTTCAGCTTGGCCTTGTAGACCTGCGCAATCGCACCCACGCCCAGTGGCTTCTCGTCAAACTCTTCAAAAATATCTTCAAAGTTGCGACCTCCAAACGCTGCTTCCACTATTCTCCTGGTTGCGCGCATAGAGTGAGCCGGGGCATTTGAGTGCAGCTTTGACATGATTTCACACATCTCCGTTGGGAAAATATCGGTTCGCGATGCAGCCCACTGACCAAGCTTGATAAAAGCCGGTCCAGCCAGTTCCATGGCATTGACAAGAAACTCGTACCACCAAAGCGTTCCGGTTCGCTCATTGTCACGATCAGGATGTCGTCGGCCAAACCAGATGACGGGAACGGTGATGATGACGGGTACAAAAATGGCGACGAGGTGCAAGAAACGAATTCCCGTAGATATCGGCTCCAAGATGTAGAATTCCAGAAAGTACTTGATCTTCCTTGCAACTCGCGCAAGTCCTCGGGCATCTTGATTGATGCCGTTCTTGATCTCATTTCTTGAGGCCTCGAGCATGCGCTTCTCGCCGGTTTCCTCGGCGGAGTTGTTTTCCTTTTGGGCCAATTCAACAAAGGCAGCTGTACCTAAGGCAGCGGCACCGCCCGAGGCACGAAGAGTGATACGCTTCCACCCTGCGGGAGAGCGTAATCGCTGGGAGCCTTGGCGACTGCTAGAAATGAGGCGGCGGGTGAAAAAGACGGCATTGTTACGAGCATTGATATTGGCGCATGTTAGTGAGGCCTGGCGAGCGCAGAACCGGCCAAAGAGAAGGCCGGATCTCATTTCGAGGGCGAGCAGCAGAGGAGGTTGAGGTTGGGGATGAGAAAAAGGCCGCCAGCATGGGCGTGCTCATGGTTGACAAGACCTAAGAACGATGCATCCGAAGGTCGGAGGCCGCGAAGGATTGCGCCGTCGGTGCCGGTAAAAATTTAATCAAAGGTCAACGTGATTGCTCAATCCAAACTACGCAAGGCGACGGATTAACGGGTTCGATGTTTGACTAAGATGAATATGCCCGCATCATCCCGGCGCAGGCGGTGCGTGGTGGTGACGTCGTTATACGTACCTAGGCTCTTGCTGCAGAGACATGTGCTCACTGCTGCTCAGTGAGGACGATGTTAGTTTGCAGCGCACGGAAATAACTCGGGTAACCCCAATCAGGCAAGTGGGCGGTCGGTTCCCGCGATTGACTGGGTCCATGTCGCGACGGGATCCTCCGGCTCTCAATTTTTTTTTCTGTGAGCAATGACAATGCGCAAGCGCAGGTCTCTGTAATAGAAATTTGTTACTGGCCGGCCATTCACCATCCATCCTTTTATCCATTCCATCCATCCCTCCGTCCCTCCATTCCCTCTTCGACATTCAACGACAACACTCTACAGAGTGCTGCCATCTACACACTTTGCACTCTTGATACCCGCTTGCGTTTTTAAAGACGTCAAGCCAATTAATATCACCCCTCCTTCCACCTACGCTTTTTAATACACCTCGTCGTCATCATGGGTTGGTTTTGGGCCGACTCTACTCCCACCGTCCATGTCCCCGTGGGACATCCCCAAGTGCCCGCATCTGCCGGAAAAGAGCCTCCGGTAAGCAAATACAATCAGACCACCACCGCCCACTGCTAACCATGCCCTCAGGTTGGATGCCCCATGCACAAGAAGTCTCTCGATGCCCTCAATCCCACCGAAACCAAGCCCGCCGATGCGCCTGCCGCATCTGGCTGCCCAGTCCCTCATGCTGCACGCACAGCTGCCACCGAGGAGCAGCCCAAGTCCATCCTGTCTCAACTGAACCCCCTCAACTACATGTTCCCCGACCTGTCACAGAAGCCTGCGCCAAACCAGCAGGTAGCTTTGCCCACAGAGCGAGACCCCTCGAGCATTCCCAAGGGCTCCGGTGACGGCAACTGGGAGTACCCTTCACCCCAGCAAATGTACAATGCCCTGCTTCGAAAGGGATACACTGATACCGACATTACTGCCGTCGAGGGCATGGTTTCCGTCCACAACTACCTCAACGAGGGCGCATGGATGGAGATTATCGGATGGGAAAACCGCTTCTCCCAGGGACTGTACAAAGGATGGCAGGTTTGCAAGCGTGGCGAACAGCACGCTGAAGAAGAAATGGATAAGCTGTGGGATGGCGGCGACTCCATGCCTACCTTGAACCGATTCCAGGGTCGTCCCAAGGACATGACGCCCAAGGCCACCATGATGCAAGTGCTTGGTTGGGTCTACCCCTCCAAGTTTGGGTAAGTTTGCCCTCATTTAACTAACACACGACAACCTCAGTTTGGCTAATTTCAAAACAGCACTGAACCTCCATTTGATCGACATGACTGGTATGTCTCACGAACCGTAAACGGCGAACAGAAGGAAATCCGATACATTATCGACTACTACTCTGGAGAGCCTGAGGCAAATGGCGACCCCGTCTTCTACCTCGATGTGCGACCCGCCATGACACCCCTGGGAGCTGCTGAAAGAATTATTCGATGGGGAAGCGACGTGTGGTGGAAAGCTAGCGGAGGCGACAGGCGGGAGCAGGATCCCTCGCCATTCTTCCGTTCAAGCTCTTGAAATGACCAATATTCATGAGTGTTTTGTTTGGACAGGTATTTTTACCTTCTCCGCTCTTGTTCCAACGGGATAGGCTGTATTTTATAATCATGACTGAGACGTCACATGTACGAGGGACAGGGAAATAGGGTTGCATTTTTGTATAAAAATTATTGTTTTCGATTAAAAAACAGACTTATTGGAGAGTGGTTGCCAGGTTGTTAACCTCATCCAGGAGGGCCTGGTCTTCACCAGCTGCATTCTTCAAGACTTTTCCCAATTGGTGATCGACGGTCTGGCCAGGAACATCAGAGACGGCGCCCTGGGCCTGCTGAATACGGGCGATTTGAAACTGCAGAAAAAATTTGGGCACTTTGATATCAAGGGCTCCGCCAACCGACCGAATCCCAGCCTCAGTGGCTAAATAGGTGTTGAGTTCGTTTTGAAACTGCTGCAAGTCGTTGTTGGCCAGCGGCGAGGTGGTGGCGAACTGGTCTAGTGCAAAAGCGAGAGGCGTCGATCCAGAGTCGGCAAAATTTATGGATGAGAATGTGACGCCGCCAGAGCTGACATCTGGAACGCCGTCGATAGTAGTTTGCGAGGTGTCGCAAGTAACGGTGTTAGCGAGAGACGTGACGCTATTGGCCACTTCAGCGGGGAGCGTTTCTTGCCCGATGACGAAGCAAGCAGTTTGTCGCTTGGGCAGTTGAGGCACAGCTGAAGAAGTATATAAGTCAGTGCTTTGTTCTAACAGCCCAATTCTTTCCCAACACCAACCTTCAACAGCGGTCCCAGCAAGAGCAAAAAGGAATGGGATCTTCATTTTTCTTATTATTAAAGACAAATCAAAAAGAGGTATTCAAAGAGCGTAAAAAGGAAAGCCGTGCTCCGAAATGATGAGGGTAGTGTTTAATGATTTACATGCAAAACTAAGCTTATCCTTGTGTTCTAATCCGCGGGAGATGGACTCTTAAATACTGATGCGGGCAATCCAAACAGTTCCTCAACATTGATACAGCTTCAGATGCTGCTCCCTTACTTGCATTCGCGTTTCCAACTGCTTGGAAGTCTCAACTCCTCGCCCTGGGGTTCCAATGGCATCTGACAGGTCACGTCGCGCAGACGGCTTAAACGAGTTGGCTGCGGCAAATCTCGTCCCAACAACGATAGTGACGGGTTTCCGATATGTAGCAGTGATCCTTGCTCGATCGGAACAACCCGAAGCCTTGACGCTTAGCAACGTTGACCAGCTATAGCCTAGCTCAGATATGCACCCCAAAGCAGGACATCTCACGCAGATGGTGTAAGAGACGACGGCAGCTGATCCCCTGTTTGTCCAGATCGGGCCTTGGTTCCTACTCATTAGGCGCTAGACCCCAGCAACACTCGAGACGTCGGCTGCAATCATGACACACGGCCCTTACCGTAATCTGTGGAACGGCGTCAAAGGTCAAAGCGAGGAAGACCCCTCCCTCGTTGACCAGCCATCTGGGAAGCAGTCTCTTCTCAAACAATATATCAAACCGCAACAAGAGAAATCAGGTTGGCGATCAATTCATTGACTGGAAGACCGTTTACACTCGTGCTTCTCCGTACCACCCACCTCAGCGCCGGCCGGAACAACGTTAGGCCCTCGCGTCCAATCAGAGCCCGCGACGCCTGGAGCTAGAGATCTCCGGCTCTGTACTTTTTTTCCCTTGGGCAAGTTTAGTCGCAGCGAACGCAGGCCATTCCAATTCCCAATTTCACTTGGACGGGCGCCAAGTCGCCATCGCAATCTCATATCCCCCCGCGATGCCTGCTGCTGAGCCTGCGTCGCAGCCCTCAGACTCTCCGTCGGGCAGCACCAGCGAATTTACCCGCCTGCACATCAGCCCCCTCGACGCCGACCTCCTCAAGATTGTCCTGCCCGCCGCCGTCGCTGCGCAGGCCCGCAACATTTCCTACCACTCCATCGAGACCTTCCCAGAGAGGCGATACGGCTTTGTCGAGCTGCCCACCATGGAGGCGGACAAGCTAAAGAGAAAACTCAACGGCTCCGTGCTCAAGGGCACCAAGCTGCGCGTTGAAAAGGCACGCCCAGAGCAGCGGGAAGAGCCTACAGGCGAACCTGATCAGGAGGAGGAGAAGAAAAAGAAGAAGAAGTCGAAAAAGTCTGACGACGACGAGGGCTCGAGGAAAAGGAAGCGCGATCGGGACGTTATCGAGGGCGTTGCCTTGACCGACCGCAAAGTTAAGCGAGGCTGGACAGAGCCTGCAGACCAGCGAAGGAAGAAGAGCAAAAAGGACAAAGAAAGCGAAAAGGACGGGAAGACAACAGAGAAGAAAAAGCGCCAAAGGTCAAAGTACACCGACCAAGATGAGTGTCTGCTGAAGGTCAAACTTCCTCTAAACGCAGTTGGCAACCTCTCGGAGGGCACTGTTCCAAAGAAGCGAAAGAAGAAGGGCAACGCACGTGAGGTCACGGTGCACGAATTCGAGAAGACGACCAAGTTCCCCAGCTTCCTCAAGAACGCAGCACCGGAGTCGGCTGGCAAGTCAGCAACTGAATTTGTCGATGGCAAGGGATGGGTCGATGAAGATGGCAATGTGGTAGAAAATGTCAAGACTAAGCCCAAGCCTGCACCTAAGCCAGCTGTCGAAAAGCCCAAGAAATCAAAACCCGTTGCAAAGGTGGTCCAGGAGGAGCCGGATGACGATTCTACAAGCAGCAGCGGAACGAGCAGTAGTGGCTCTTCTTCTGAGGATGAGAGCGAAGACGAAGACGAAGACGAAGACGAAGCAGAGTCAGAGTCGGAAAAGGAGGAAACGAAGCCAGAGAAAAAGGCTGAGGAACCCCAGGAAGATGAGGAGTCTACCTCCGAAGATGCCCAATTACCAGTACACGCGACGCCCGTCTCAGCCGCCAAGACTGAAAACCGCCCTATGTCGGCAAGCTCTACGAGAAGCCTCACCATCAAAATACCCCCTCCCATCACCCCCTCCGGCAACAAAGTTCACCCTCTCGAGGCGCTCTACAAGCGTGCGAAGCCCAGCGACGCTGCCCAAACTCCCGCCCAGGAGTCCAAGCCCTTCAGCTTCTTCGGCGCCGACATCGACGAGGAGGAGGACGAGGAGAGCGCGCGCCCTCCCGTTCCCATGACGCCCTTCACCCGCCAGGATCTCGAGTGGCGCGGCGTCCGTAGCGCGGCACCCACCCCTGACACGGCGCACCCCAAGCGCATGCGCAACTTTTGGGCTTCGCAAGGCGACGAGGACGAGGACATGGACGATGTCGTGGAGGAAGAGGAAGAAGAGGACGAGGAAGCCGACAGGGCCGCTGCGCAAGCACAGGCCGGCTCCAGCGAGTTCCAGACATGGTTCTGGGAGAACCGAAGGGATCTGAATCGGTCGTGGATGAATAGACGAAAGACGGCGTCCAAGGAGAAGCGGCACCGGGAAAACAAGTCGCGGGCCTCAAAGGCGGTATGATTATGGGAAGTGGAAAAGTGATTTGAGCAAAGTAGATACGGGAATTAATACAGATCCCCCCCATGTAATGTCATTTTGTTTCCGGCTCTGTATAAAATTCTGACCTCATATTATGAAAACCGACTGGGTACTATTATGCACGTATGCCATTGAGATGGTGATTTATATATTCATTCTAATGAATTTGCCCAGTACCCAATAAAGGGTGGCCT
This sequence comes from Calonectria hongkongensis, assembly GCA_017140755.1. NCBI lineage: Eukaryota > Fungi > Ascomycota > Sordariomycetes > Hypocreales > Nectriaceae > Calonectria > Calonectria hongkongensis. Next base: position 106,664 of record JAACJA010000053.1, read on the forward strand.
TAGCGAAATAAGGAATTAGAAGGCTATTTAGGAGCATAGCTTAGAATCGCAACTTGTCAGAACTGAAAGTAAAAAAACAGAACATCCCGCAAATTAATATTACCAACGCTTATTCGACAATTTCAGTTGCGTAGTCCCAAGTAAGTATTGGATACATTAGAGGTAGAGGAGAAACTTCCATAATGAGGCAACAATAATAACCCACAAAATCCGGCCAAATCAAACACAATTCAATGCAAAAGGCAAGCAATGAGGGTGCGTGAATTAGGGTAGGGCTTGTAGTACTTTTACTTTGCTCTATAGGTACATTTTTCTACTCAAGACATAGGACATGGCGTCGAGATGCGTCAAGGGCGCAATGCACAAACGTGCGATAGGTAGTCTTCCGAACACGGCGTGTTTCTGCAGCAAGTGCCAGTCCGCCTTGTCCCAGTCATAGCCTCATAGATCCCAGCCGTGTCTGGTTTCGGAGGTTCCGGTGTTAGACGGCTCACCACACTGTTTCTGGATCGCCGCCCATGCTCCCAAGGAAAGCCGTCATCGTGATTCGTCGTGGGAGGATCATCCACTTTCTTCAACGAATATTGGCGATAAAAGATCTTCTGGCTTCCCTGTCTGATTTTGTCCATGATACCTGGGAAGAAGCCGTCCTGGGGTTCCGGCTCCGAATCTTGAGAGCCGGGTAGCTGGAAACTGCGGCGCTTGTGAGATGCCGCCCCAATTGAGACGCCAAATCGATTCTTAGCCGCCGTTGAGGAGGATTCCGTTGTCACTTCTCTATTCGCCTTGGCAGGCTTTGTCGAGAATGGGTTATCGGAATACTGAGCGTGTTCATAGTGCCGGATCTTCACTTGTCCCTGAAAAAATTTGGATGGGCCCTCTGCAGCCTTACCACGGCGAGCATCAACGCCTCTGCGGTAGGAGTTGCTAGAGGTCGGTGGGACAGCGTCGACTTCAGTAGGTGGAACAAGCCAGTCTTTCGTGCAACGACGAGGTAAAAGTCGCGGGAAAGATGTTATATCTGTCGAGTCGTTCGTCTGCTTTTCCTGTTGTTGATTCTGTCTCTGAGACACGTCCAACACAACCTCGCCCTCATTTTTTGAAGTAGAATAATGACGAAACACAAATTCCCCTGCTACGAACGGAGGCTCGCTCTGCCGCCGACTCGAACGGTGTATCATTGGAGGCCTCTGTGTTGGAGTGCTGCTCTCAGAAACAGCTCGTGAATGACCCAGACCAGCACGCACTTCCAAGTTGTGAACAAGAGGATTTTTGTGTGGCCAAGTGATTTCTGCAACACTCTTCCGCGAAATGACCGTTGTCATAGTACCAGAATCTTCACCGCGGATTCTCGTATGGACTTGCAAGTCGTCCGCGCTGACACTGGCATATGACGTTCTAGGCATGCTGATAGTAGTTGCTGGATCGGCTAGGCTGACTGACGACAACCGAATGATATTGGAGATTCCATCCAGCTTCGGCCCAGATAGGTGTTTAGAATTGTCCTTGGTCTTATTCCCTTCCCATCGGGCACTCTTCTTCGCCTTTTGCATCTCGTCCATGACAATAGCCACGATGTCTCGAATGTCACTATCATCAACCAGGAACTTGCTCTTGTTATCCGAAGCATGTTTTCCATTATCATCTGTAATTTTTATCTCATTCCCTTGACACCTCTGTGCCACTAGCCGTTCGTTGACTTTAGCCATAATGTACGACTCTATTCGTGCTGATTTTTTTGACCTTGGTCCGCGACTCCACCTTTGGTCATGACGAGATGGTTCTCTCTGATCTTTAGGACAAGGAGACTCTTTCATGCTTAACGAAGTTGCCGATCCCTCGTGGGCTTTCAACGACCAGAGAGTGTGGCCTTGCTGACTAGAAGGGCATTCTTCCTCGGCCATCCGCACCATGTAGGAAAGCCCACCTGCTTCATGAGGAACAAGGGTCATGGGAACTTTTGTGATTTTCAATTCCGAATCTGTCTCCAAGTTGTCATCAGAGCTGTGGTGGAGGTAGTACGCCGATCCGATTGACTGAGGGGCAAAAATATAATATGACTCACTCCCTTGAAGGGAGGAAGTCATTGGGGTATTGTGACTCTCTGGCAACTCTGTGTTCAAGTCATCCACTTGAGGAGTATTGCTTCTAGTGGTCGCAGCCTTGGATGTGGCATCCTGCGTTTGTATTGAGAGGAAATGGGCAAGGTTGAAGAATCCTGCACCCAGCGCAGGCGTCGTAGGAGAGCTGCATGTTTTTACTATGGAAGGAACGCTTTTAGCGGATTGCGCGTCAATATCGCCTGTGCTCTGGCGTTTTGATGACCTGGAGGCCTTTGCCGACTTCTGTGTCTTCCGACTCAAGTCGCTGGGGCGTCTGGAACTGTTGACGCCAGAAGGCATGCAAATGGACCCTGAGCTCTTGCTGCTGTTGCGCCTATCGGACGCAGTGATTTCTTCGGTGTCGGACTGCGATCCCCGAGCTTTGCTCTCATCTGAGTGTTGAGATAATGCATCCTTGGGGCAGAGCCTCGAGTCAAATTTGTTAAAGGATGAGGCCCGTACACCTGATCGGGGAGGTGGGCAGATGATGTCGTCACGATCAGGCCCGTCCATGTTGTCGATAGAATGATTGCGCGCCAAATATGTCGTTCTTTTAAAATCTTGAGGTCGGGGCGGAGGATCTGCGCGGGCTGCGAGTGCTAGGGCTAGTGGAATATGCGCGTCATCAAGAGATGCGCCTTGAAAGACCGGTAGGATGATTGATTTGTGGAAAAGCGAAGTCGGAAAGTATTGGCGCCGATATAGATAGGTGCTTACTCTTGTTCTCCTCTCTTTCGTCAACTTTGTACAGGTGGGATGCAATGCAACAGGACAGGAACACAAGGAAGGCTCTTCGGGGTTGGCCTGCTTGTCAAGCAAAGTCCACTGGACCCTTACATCATCGACGCATCCCGTGTGCGAGTGATTGACGATAAATGTGAAACCACGCTCACCACGCTCTCTAGAAATGGATATTCGTTTAAATTTAGACTACCGCAAAAGGCGCTATGTAACAGCCCATCAACCCAAATTGCACAGCGCTATTCCCTGCACAGGGTGTGTTATGATGATCAAGGGTGCTGGTGACGACCACAAGCCGCCCAGAGCGCTGGGTCGCATTACCTGCCCCATATAATGCCGCTATGTGTGTGAAGGTCAAATACGTCACGGTATTGCGCCCTCCTATGGGAGCGGCGATCCCTTTCCTGGGGTCCAACTAGTGCCTCCTCCAAAAGCCGACCCGGGTTGCCCAATACCGATCGGCCGCACGGGCGTTGAGGGAGCCGCATTCTCGTCGGCGGCCAGAGGCGGGGGCGTTTCACTTCTAGGCGGAGCTTGTGCATCCTCTTTTCGTGGTGGCTTGAAATTGACATCCCGGCCAGCTCGATAAATGTCTTGCAGCATTGTCTCGAGAATCCCTGCATCCTGGAATTCTAGGTATTTTCGGTATAGTTTGAGTGCCGTTCGCGAATCCTCAATGGAATCATGCGTCTCCATTTGAATGTCCTCCTTGAGTAGGTACCACGCCAAGAAAGCTAGCGAAAGCTTGCGCAGTCGAGATTGGAGGAAAAACAAGTCGATTGTGTCAATTATTTGCGCTTTGGGGACGTGTATGTTCATGACTCGGAAATCCTGCTTCAGGCCATGGCCCAGAAACTTGCATCCGAGATTTAGAAGAATCCATAGCTTCTTGTAAGCCAGTTTTAGAGATAACAAACTGTGCTTCGAGACGCGGGGGTCCAGATCTTGCTCCGTGATTCCAGAGTAAGACGTCAGGTAATCCACAATTGGTTCTCGAATAGCGATGTAGTCGTCGATAAAAGGCGTTCCCTCGTGTTCGCCTTGTCCTCGTACGACGGAAGCCCGAGCGAGCGCATATACTATTGGTCGGATGGTCTCCCTTTCACCATCCGAATTCATTTCAATCTCTGGCTGTCGCACTGCGACAAATTCCGTATCAAGCGCAATGATGGTGTCCGGACCAGGCGCCTCGGTCTCGGGGTTTAGTATTTCATACGTCTTGTTCTCGTGATCGGGGTTAGGACTAAGACATCGGTCAGCAACAATCTAATGAGGCGTAGGCAAAGGTCGTACTTGAGATCTTGATACAAAATCGTAGTGTCAATGTTCTTCTTCCAGTCGGTGTCAAGTTTGTTGTTGGCTTCTTTTACCTGGTAGGCCACAACTGAAGGGACCTTCCAGGACGTGTTGAAAGTGAGAGCTTCTTCTGTGCTAACAGATCGCACCAAAAAGTCGTTGAATAGATGCCATTGACTTTCACCTAGGACCTCCGGCTCCGCATGTGCAACTAGAGCTTTATTAGTTATGCAGTAAAAACATAGGGAAAGACACTCACCGTTGACCATGGACACGAGATGAGACTTTTGGGTTTGACCACTTTCGATATTGATTGCCATGCCAATGAGAGAGTAAACCGTAATATTGTGCATGCCTCGCTGCAAGTGAAGTTTTAAATCCTCTCCTTCGTAACAGAAGAATTGGCCTTGTTCAACAATAATGCCAATTTCTTCAGGAAGCCATCCTGGAGTTGACCAGAGCATACGATGCTCTTGGCTCGTAATGGCAGTGTTTAAGAGGAGTACAGCTGGTATACTGTGAATTGTTTTCCTCGTTGCTATCGTTTGGTATCTCTGACATCGGCTGCACCAACCCTTAGAAGTTGTCTCTCGCTCGACACTGTTCTTAAGAATCTGCGAAAACGTTGTTCGTGGCAGCTTTGCGTTTCGTCCTCCGGACTTCTGCTCGTGAGTCAGTATCCAAATATGAAAGAAGACCACAGGACTTACAGCTGAGGGATAAAGCAAATCGTTGACAAAAGTCGATCCTGGTCGTGTATACTCGCTTCTGCAATTTATGCATCGAATAGAGCTAGTGGCAGATGTTGCGAGAACCTAGGGAAATTAGCAATGTTCGTAATCGCGAATAATCGGGCACGAACCTGATCCATGGCAGTTGAGTTGGGGTTAATAGATTTGTAATCATGTACAATCTTGTCAAGGAGGAATCGAGTCAGCCCTTGAAGCATGACGTTGAGAGAGGATCCATGGGGGTCCTCTTCAAGTAAGCCAAGAGGACCAGCTATTTCAGTTAGATGAGCCCTTTCAGAATAGTGAAAATGAAATACCTTGAGGATGGCTGCTCAGAGTCTTGAGCAAGTTAGTCGCTTGGCAAATAGATCCATCCGCCTTCTGAAGCATGTCGAACAAGAAGCCCAGTTCGCAAAGTAGACATATATCGCTGATACAGGCAGTAGCTGCGTGCTGAAGGGCTAGATTCCGAATTACAGGGGTAAAGTGCATAATCTGCAACAATGAGTTGGCATAGGAGTTTGAAATGTGAATCTCAAGCCCAGAGTAGCGGGTTTTGTTGTAATAACTGAAGGAAGTTAGCCATTGCAAAATAATACAAGAGTCAAAATACAAACCCAAAGTCGAAATCGTCCACACCAAACTTGCTGTACTTGATTTCGACGTTACGGTACATAACAGGAACTTCCGACTTTTTGCTCTCAATTTCCATTTCAGCAAGTGGGCTAACTAGCTCATCAGTTTTGTCATCGGCGGGTTTAAGCGTAGACGTAGCCAACTCTCGGGCTTTCTCGCTGAGAAATTTGGGCGCCTTAAGACCAGAATTGACCGATTTGTTGACGCTTCGAGTGTCTTCGACTTGGTTTCGCCGAACATTTCGTGTATTTCTTCCATAAAGACCGAACTCGGTAGCCTTGAGGCCTGCGATAAATTGAGGGTCGATCTTAGCGGGAGGAGCGCCAACATCATATGGAACATCTGGCCAAGCAGATGCGAGCACCTCTCGGTAATATGGCAGGCCAATAGAGTTAAGGGGGCTGAGGTAATTAGCAGGAAGAAGCTGAGAGGGATAGCGGCTACTTACGTCTCTGGCGTCCATTCAATAGAAGGGAGGGGTTCCTCGGGCGTTGCAAACTCAATGGGAGTAGGCAAGTCCACAAAATGGAGTTTTGTTGGGGAGCCCCAGAGATGAATTATGCACTCGGCATCAGTTAAAGCCATTGCCTCTCCGGAAGGCGCAATCTCGAACATGCTAAGGTACGTGAGAACATTCGCCTGCCGAACATTGCTAGTATTCGGGTTCATCAAATCCACAACATGTATTTGGCCACTTTGAGAGACAACGATACTGGTCGTCAGCATTCGCGGGTGCATGCGCACATATGCGGCACCTGCTGGAAACGGAATCGGGGGCATCGAGGACATTTTTTTAATGTCAAAGACATTAAGGAACGGATCCAACATATAGTTCTGTCCTTGTCTAAGTGAGTAACCGCACGTCACAATAAAATCATGCTGGGCATCCATGTCGTTGATGAGAGCTGAGTGGGCATTCCAAGTCTTGACAACTGCAAACGTGATGGGATCGAGGAGGTTGACTGAACCAGTCTTGGTTGCGGCGCATATATATCGCCCTCGCTTCATGACTGTGTACTGGAATTCGGTGGGTACCTATGAAGTCCGTCAATATCCCGATGGTTGAAGAGCTGGGGTTCTCGTACTTGTTTGACAACATCACCCTTAATGAGGTCAATAACAAGCATTGTATCCTGCAGACCAGCGGCTATAATCTCGGCTGTTCCCTTGGATGTAAAACTCATACATCGTAAGTCTTTCATATCATCGGTTCTGCCACTGGTTAGTTGCTACTTCTCGGGCGCAAGTCCAGCCAGTGGCGCATACCTAATATGCCATATCGGAGGTCCCCTTCTTAACGCCATGTGTACATCTTTGGAACCCAACACCACAACGCCTTTCTCATTCACAAGAATCTGTCGGACCGGGCCATCGGGTGTCAGATGGGCTTTGAAGGATGTATATCGTTGTAATTCGGTGCCGTAAAAGGAAGTTACGCGGCCCTAGCATGTTGGTGAGCGTCGCGGTCAAAAGTTACTTTCGCATGTAGCACGACGTACATAGTCATTGCCAGTCCAAAGTAGTTCTTGCGATGTATCAAATGTCATAGTCGTTACGGGGGTAGGCATCGCGTGCACGCCCGGGGGCGGGAACGGAATCCGGGCGACCTGGGCAAGGGCATGGCATGGTCAGCAAATGCAGCACGGCTGGACAAGAAAAACAGAAATGGGGTCACGGGTGCGACGTGTAGTCTCGGTGCGACGGTCGTCATGTCGAAGCGGGTGATCGGGGAGATGGGGCAGTGCAATTACACTGTTGGGTCAACGTACCTCATCCCAATCTCCATCCATTGTGGCAGAATGTACATCCTCCAAGGGAGCATATCTATGTGGAGGGATAGTAACGACACTGCCAGCGCCGTGGAGGCGAGAGAGATGCGACGGACGAAAAGCCAACCAGAGCCAGCGCGCTAACGTGGTGAAGGAATTCGGAAACTTGTCTCAGCGAGAGCGGCGTCGCGGTGGGATGCGGGCAGAAGCTTGAATGTTGGAGGGGCAGTGAGCTTGGGGTTTAGCCGATGTTGGACCGCGCACCAGCATTAGAAGAAAGGCGCTGCTGGCATCAATTGTGAACGTCATGACGTAAAGCGAAATCAGCCATACATTATCAGCATCGCACTCGTCCGGATTGCAGGGTCGAACTTTCCAACGTTGCGCAAAAATTTCGGGCGTTACGTGAAGTCATGTTGCAACCCGGCAATAATGGGTAACAAAGAATAGAGGCATCTTGCCCCCGGGCGCCCTTGCGTGCGCGTATTCCATGCTAATTACTATTTTGAGTGGAAACCAGCTTATCCAGCCAATGTCCAGCGGCTGGCAACAACTTTGAATCCAGTATCACACTCCGTGCACAAGAATTTGGTGTCCAGCTAGATCTACTTTGACAAACCCCAGAATAATCTGAACGCTAGATAGAAATAAATAAGATCAAATAAATAATACAAACATGTTGTTTTTAATTTTATGAAAAGTGGCGGGATGCAATTTCCTAAGAGAAATAATTCTCTAATAGATACCAGCATTCAGATTCAAACTTGCTGCCACTGAACAACAGCTCTCCATTTATCCGTCCACATTGTCTCAACAACCATCGCAGCAAGAACCTATTCACAGTGCTACAATTATCTCCCAATCATCTAAAATTCCGATTACGGCTAATAAAACCTTAGTGGTATAATATCAACTGTATGCGATGGAGAATCGCCTAGGGTCAGATTTTGATTCTTCTCCATAACAAATCGCTTCGGATTAGTGGATAATGTCAATAGTTGCAGAATATTTTGAGTACATTCGAGATCACTCATTCTCCGTGCTTCAGGTAGGTCTTGTGAATGAAGTTAGATTGAAAATGAGGGAGGGGTACGTTGTAGCCAAAGTTAGTTTTATTTTCCCTGTGGGTGTTTTCCTACTCATAAGTTCGGCTTTCACTAGTGACCATCTGCTTGGCTTATTTACACGCTATGATACGAATCTATGTCTCAAAGATCTCAATATCATATTCTTCAGGGCGCCACCATGAGATTGCGGTCAAATATGTCTGTTCTTTGAGACCGACATCTCACGCGTGTATTGATCTGGAATTAGCAGTTTCTTTTTGGCATCAGGATTCCAGCAATAGTTCCAATAACGCGTTTTTGCGGTTCGGGAATCCGGGCTTGTGCAACGGAAATCAATTCATTGTGCGATAGCCTTAATGCAAATCAACTAGGGTTTGATTAGTCGAAACCAGGATCTCGGTTCGTTTCCAAACTTCACGCTATCATGAAAGGATTGAAAAATATGTACAAGACATTTACTACTATGCTTAGTTGACGGTATTGTAAGTGTGGGTATCCCTGAATGGCACATTGCAAGTCGTGGCCTCGAAGGGTTAGATACCATATGCCGGTGGCCCTGGAACTCTCTATATTCCAGTCCATAAATTGCCTTCTATCTTCAAACGTTTCCCTCCCTCGTCTGTTAATACAAGCAATGATAGCTTTTTCTTCTAAGGTCTGCAATTCCAATTGCCTAGAACAACCGAAAATCAGGGGCGAGAACTCGACGCTCTTGGTTTGATTTCGTTCAATCCAGGTTAAAATATCAACACCAACATAGGTTGGCTTAGTGTAACGTGGCTCTTAATAGCGCTTCTATAGCCTAAAGATTGTGACAATCATGTCTTCAGACTAAGGTCCCAGTCACCCAATGGCGTGATGAAACATGGACATTGGTATGACTTCAAACCACGTGTGGCAATGATATTTGCTTTTTATTCAACCAAACATGTAAGCCTAGAATCAGAAATTGTCCAGCCGGCACATACACTTGCATCGCATATCCTTAGCAATCATAAACAACAAACAAATAATAGATCAAATCACAATGGTTATAGCGTCGCAGGTGGGCCATCACAGTACCGAAACCGGTCGCGGCGTTGGCAGGTAGAAAAGCGCCCAGTGTCTAGCTAAATCAAAGTGAGTCGTTTCGTCAGTGCGTTTACGAGTCATGCCTGACGGCTTCTGGGCGAAGCCACCTTGCTTGCTAGAATGTGCCAAATAGCTTGGTAATCAAGCCAAGAATGCGGTCTGGGTCCCTTCTGGTTCTTTTTTCTTTTCTTTTTCGCTTCTCCTTCTTTTTGACTTCGCTGGTGTCGTGCGCCACCTCTCTTCACCCCTGAGACGAACAGCGAACCACAGCAACTTTGAGGCTCTCTCGCATGCAATGACCAGGTGAATCGCTTCGTCCGTCTATATTATTGATATTATAATAAGGATTGTCTCATAGAAATTTGCCTCAGTGTCCCCACCATTCAGGTTGTCATCCAACACAAAAGGGGTAGTTGGGACGCAGCCTCACCGCTGATGGCGTTGGTCGGCAATGATGCAAATGTTGCATACAAATGAAGGGAAAATATTCCTTAGACCGATTCGGGTTGTCGAATTCGTGCTCGGTCCCATTACGTTGCGACCAACAGGACACATCGAACTGTCACGTCATTTCAGACTGCATGTCTGTATGGCATCCTTACATGACGGATGACCTCTATTCTTACTTCTAAAAACTCCCGTGCGAGCTGCACCGCCATTCGGTGTATTGCCTTGCAGAAGTTCAGATGATTTACCGGCCTCTTCTTAGGCGGCAATCAGCCAAAGCTTGTCAAATTTAGCCACCCAGCTACTTGTCAAAGCTGTCGCGAGGCGCGCCAAGTGGTGTAGCTTAGACACCGCCCGCCGTCTAGCGGGCGGGGTAGACTGACTTACATTCTCTAAATATGTTTGCGCAGTGACAAAGGACTATGGCGCCAGCGCAACGCATCGACAAATGCCGAGTCGCTCTCAAAAGTCAGGGCCCAGCCCAAGGGACTAACTAGTCTTTATTTTAGAACATGTTGGATTTGTTCGTCCGCTAGCCCTGCGCATCACTCTGCGCATTGGCCGTCATTGCGCCGCCCTCAGTCCACTATTAGCTACCAACCTTGTACGGGAAGAAGCCTGGTCCCAAGAAGCTGGGACCTCGTGTCCTGTGCGGTCCATCTGGGGTCGGTATGATGTCAACGGTTCTTCAAAAACTACGAGAATAATGAAGCATCAGGCAAAGATCAGCCTCCCCACGGGGCTCATCCCACTTGCCGTCGTTCGGTTGTAGTCGTGATCATGGATCGCAAGGCTGGTCTCAGAGTGGGGCGGGCGATTCAGGTCCTTGCTCGCGGGAAATCCACTCTTTGATTGCGTGAGAAAGATGAGCTCCATCTCAAGAGTCTATTTGATGGGTGACATGATGAAGATCATAATTGGATGGGTCATAGTCGAGATTGGGACATGCATGCATCGCAATCCTGCCGGGAAAGAAGTGTTGGCCAACAAGTTGTGGGAGACAGGACATATCAAGGCCAAACACCCGAGATGCACGCTTGCGCACGCATATATAACATAGCTAACGAACTAATCAATGTGATTCCGCGGAATGGTGGCTAGTAGTAAGCGAAATTCCCATATGCAAGGAACTAGGAAGTCAATGTCTACGGAGTACAGAGTTCGAAGCTACAAAGATGGAGCACATGCAAAGTACAAAGTCGCCAACCCAAACAGGTGCGATCGGCAGCCCACCATGATCGCCGGCCCTGCCGTATTTCAACGGTCAATGAACAGCGGCAGAGGAATGACGCCAATGGTCCTAATTACCATGCCCACAGACATAGATCATCACATGCTAATGCAGCGCTGGCTCGGTGTTTTGGGTTTATTTACCCCGAATCACGAGAAGCGTTCTGATTTGTGCGTTTGTGGTTGCAAGTGAGTCGGTGCGCATCTCCAATCGGAAACTCATGCCGTTTAATACTCGAGATCTCTGCGAGTTGGATCGCAGCAACAAACCAGGGGGGTATGCTCGGCGATCAGATTTAGCCACACATCCGACAACCATGCAGTCTAGGTAGTCACGGCCTTATCGGCAAAGCATGTACATCACTTCGCTTGCTCGACTAAAGAACATGTTGGGATTGAGCGGTCGGGACCAAAAATTGAACAATGCTTTTTTTACATTTCTCCATCACGGCTATCCCGTCTAAATATCGAAATGTGCTCCGCTCTTTCTAAATGAGAAAAGTCTAGAATTGCACTTGGACCTTCCATGAAAACTCAAAATTCGCCCAATTTTACCCAACCACGTGCACCCAACGCCTCATCAATCATAATATAGGCCACACGAATGGTGTGACTATCCGTTCTGGGGTTGGCGGGTGACAAGCCGAAGGCCCAGCCAAGTCGTTGCCATGTCACCAGCTGAATGGCGAAATGCATAATTCCAGCGTGTCGCATTCTGCCAAATCCTGCCAGAACAAAATAAATAATTATTAAAAAAAAAAGTTTGCCCCATTAAGGGCGTTGCCGCGTCGGACTGTATGTCACCAAGGCCTGGCCAGGCCGCGTATGTCATCGGCGCTGGCCCAGCCCCATGGTCGGCGAGACCTTGTTATGCAGGGATCCCGTCAAAGATTTCCCCGGTAGTGGTGGTATCCTGCGACCCAATACATCCGAAGTGGATGGTTGAAGTTGACCCCTGTTGGGGGGATTCGGTCCGCTACGGGACGATTCTCAGGCACAGATGTGTGCGCATGTACTTTTGCTCGAGGGCGCTCAAAAGTTCTCGGCAGTTATCCCCCCGACGTCGAAAAAACAGGTTGCTGTCGCGGCTCCTCCAGAGACACTAGGATAACCATCTGGAACCGTGCACCTAATTTGAGACAGCCCAGCCGGACTGACAAGGGTGGGGATTGTCGGTCTTGAGATTAAACTTCCCCTCATGCAGGAGACGCTTCGCCCGAAATGGCCTGAGAATCAAGATGGTGCCGAATCGCCAAGTGCGTCTCCTTACTGCAAAGGGCAAAGGGAAAAAATAGCAGTCGCGTAGGGCGTCAATAACTCATGACACTTGATAGACGGTGAAGTTGACGGGGAATGTGGTGTTGTCGAAACCGGGCAGCTTGGACGACGCCTCGCCTGTCGATTCGATCTGGACCTGCCACTGGGTTCTTGTTAATTTTCCAACTTCGTCCCAGAGGCGCTGGAAGCTGGCCTGGTCGTGGAGGTAGGCCGAGCGTGAGTTTGTCGTGACCTGCCCAGGCCTCATGGTGCCGACCTGGCGCCCGTAAATGACGGCGTTCTTTGTTCCGGGTTTGAGGAATTCCACTAGGCGCTTGCCAATGTAAAGTTGCTGGATCCAGCTGAAGAGGTGAAAGAAACTGCCGGCGTGGATGATGGTGACCTTGCCTCGGAGGCAGGTCAATCGCTTGTCGTCGGGGTCCAGCATGTCGCCAGCAACAAAAGTGGCGCCCAGTGTTGATCGGTCCTGGAAGAGGTCGTAGCCAATATCAATAAACTTGGATTGCAAATCAGTTCCCAGCAGCTGGCTGCCCTTCACCCCGTCGGCACGGAATTGGCGGATGACTTGGCCAACGCCGCAGCCAAGATCAAGAAGAACATCGCGAGAGCCAGCAACGTTGAGGCGGAAGAGGGCCTGGCGGTATCGAGGATCCTGGGGGTCAGGAATATACAAAAACTTCCAGCGGCCAACACAGGGGTACTGGGAGATGCACCAGGCTTTTTCGCGCTGGGCAAACGCGTTAGACCAGCCAGACCAACAACCAACAGCGGGGGGTGGGGACTTACAACGCGGCGAATATGGCCGTCAAGATCGCTGTATGGAATTTTGCTATAAAACTCAAGGAGGTGTCGGGCTGGGCCAATGTCCTGAGGAGGATCCTCAAGATAGGTCCAATCCCGAACCTTCATAACGTCCATACTGAGCAACATGATGATGGTGTTTGTGAGGACAAAGGCCGAAGAAGCCGGTGATTGCTCGTGGGGGAGAGTAGATGTGGGGAGTGTCGTGTTGCTTAGGAAGCGGACGTATCAGTCATCAACAACCCTCAAGCTGGGCGGAAGTCGCAGCAGTCTGAACAATCGGGGGGCTAGGGCCGTTGTACAATGCGGCCATGGAGTAGGATCAGAGGCGCAGGCCGGATGTCAGGTTCAATAGTCGTGTTTGGAAACTGATGTCACCTCAATGCCGGAAGGGGGAGAAGAATAGGCGGGCGGGAGGTAGAAGAGAGGGAGCGAGGTACATGTATTATTAACGAGATGCGAGTCTCCCGACGCATCCAGGATTTAATATGTACGTACCCGGCCCATGCTTGCTCATCAACGACATTGACCACCTCAAGGTTCAGGGACAGGGCTGACTGACTGAGATGGGCGGTGCGCGCACCACCAACAGCATCTCGCCGACTTGCTACATACGTAGGCCAGCTCCGATGAGCTAACTGTCAGTAGGGCTACTGCAGTGATTTGCACACTAGAAGCTCCCTCCAGCCCGGCTAGGGCCCCGCCTCAGCGTCCCGCCCGCTCCAAAGCCTAAGACGAAACAACCGTCTCCGGGCGCTGGATGCAGCTGGGGCTACTACCAACACTGCCGTATTGCCCATGGCATTTGGCCACTGGGGGCGCGCCAATTGCAGTGCGCGCTAGAGATCTCTGGAAGCCATTCAGGGGTCGCGCGGTCGCGCGTTGGCTGCCCCCTCCCGGCGAGCCGTTTGCCCATCCCCTTTCCCCATGGTCCTTGATTCTTGGCCCTTGGCCCTTGGTGTTCGGCAGGCCGGCCGCGCGCTCCACTGGACGACCCTGTCTCACTGTGCTGCTTGCTCCCTGTCATTCCCTGCCGCCTCGCCTCGGGTGGTTCGTCTGCTAGCCCGGGCCCGTCAAGGGTCTGGCTTTTGGGTTTGCTCATCCCGCCGCCGCAACGTGGTTCTGAACACCACCGCCGCCGCGTGGCATCCCATCCGGCCAGCCATCCCTCAGGCGTTATGTATGCATGGCATATTTGTGCGACATCAGAGCAGCTAACCCGACAAAGCAGAGACAGACAACGCGAAAAAAGCAAAACAACGGCCTCCCCTCGCCCGCTGCATCTCTGTTGAACAGCAAAAATAAATCCCACCTTACTTTTGATGTCGGGAGCGCCGCTGTTGGGATAAACCTCCGAAGTCATGGCCTCTGCTCTGCTCCCTGTGTTTTGCTCGGCCCGCCCTCCCCCCTCGCCCAGAAGCAAACAATACAATATGTCAACAAAGACCCAGTGAACGCCTCCCCACACACCCGTCCTCACTGTCCTAGCGACTGCCGACAGCCCATTCCTCATGCCAGTGGCTGCCGGCTAACACAGTCTAGCCCAGCCAGATAGTCTGATCGAACCATGGCGGCGACCGTGGGCAGCCGTTGATCATTTCTAACAGCGACTCAGGTACCGAACAACCGCTAGAGCTCCCCCGACACTCTGCAGGGGACTCGCCGCTGACATTCTCCCGCCCTCCGTATTGGCCTGCGCCGCCGCCAAAATGCGAAATGCGTTGTTGTTGAGTCCATTTTCTGACTCGTCTAGCAGCCTAGCAGCCACCACAAGCGCCGCCCTCTCATTTTCTCGCTTGCTTCCATCCATTCACACGCCAACTTGCTCATTTCTGCCCCCCTTTGGTCCCCATCCTTACTGCTCGGGTCCTAAGTATTCCGGGCTCCAACGCGCTGCGGCGCCCGCCACGTACACAACTTCCACGTGGGATGCTGTGCTGGGCGAAACATCCGTCATCATAATAGAGCCAAGCCATGGGCAATCCGAAACACTGACGCAATTCCCAAGATTTAGAGCAGGGTCAATTGGCGCAGATTTTGAAGTGGCGCTTATTCCCCCCCCCCCCCCCCCCCCCCCCCCCCCCCCCCCCCCCCCCCCCCCCCCCCCCCCCCCCC
>JAACJA010000054.1:0-36468 GCA_017140755.1 Calonectria hongkongensis
GCCCCCCCCCCCCCCCCCCCCCTAACCCTACTCAGCGCTGTGCGAATGAGCCCTTCCGGTGACATTCCTGGATAAAATCAGAAGGGTGGTTTTTTTTTCATAGCTTGCTTTTTTATAAAGGGCCAAATGCTCTCCCGTCAATCATGGAGAGTCATCTCAAGACCAAACCTGAGTCTGATTTACACCAAGAAATTCGCTACCATGGCTACCCCCTTTCGCATCAATGTTGAGCCCAAGAACGCGGGTCTGTTGGATTTGAACCTGGGCAACGAAGAAGCGACCAAGGTTACTGAGCTTCTTCAAAAGGATCTCGAGGTCAGGCAGCTCACACAATCACATTTTTGAAAGTTTCAGTAGAATTAACGTGTAGTCCAGAACCATCATGTCTTCTTCAACGCCCAAGGTTTTCATGACCACGTCAGCCCCCCCTATGACCTTGTACATGTTTCTTTTTTTACTCACTGTATAAATTACAGCTTGTCCATCACCTTCTCACCCTTTATGGAACGGGTGCAACGACCAAGGATCTTCAAACTGCTTTTGATGCCAACAAGTCCTACCAAGCCAAAGCCATGAAACCGCGCGATGAAATCGTGGACGGACTCATGAATGACTGGGATTCCGCCAAAGAGCACCTTGGAAAAGGCCGACAGTACGCGTCCTTTTTGAGATTCTTCCAAAATGAGATTGAGACGCTAGGTTGGAAGGAAGTGCTGTTGCAGTATCTCTTCAAGGACGATGAACGGGGATTGGACATGCAGAGTCGTCTGTTCGGCGGTATAAAACAACCAAATGCTGTTCTCATTCTAAACAGGATTAACTAAACCTCGCAGGTCTTGTCCACCCCTTGATTCAGCTCCAATACGGCCTCGAGTGGGAACAGCCGGCCGTCATTGCCGCTGGTCTCGCGCAGGCCGCAGTTCATAGCAACGATTTGCACGACTTCATCACCCGCGCAAAGGCAGCAGCGGCTGCCAACTCGGATCCCGCACCCATGGACACCATCCGCGGAATCTACGACCAAATTGCGAAGAGTGAGAAGCTCCAGAAAAGTGCCCACTGGGACGACACGAACCGCATCTTTGATGGCGTCCTGAACCGCTCGCCAGAGGAAATGATTGAGCTTGCGAGCAAGGTCCGGGTCACGCCAGAGGACTTGGAGGAGAAGACGGCCGAGATGATCCATACCGCCGCATTCGTGGCCGCTGCCGCCGCCTTTCACCCTCCTCATGTCCCCAAGTTTGACTTTTTCCTCATGTAGGCTCTCCCACCTCGTCTCCCACCCCTCATAAATTCTTAAAAAAGTTGACGTCGAACTAGACACCACCTCACCTCCTCACCTTTCTTCCTCATACTCAACAAGTACTCCTGGGTCCCCACCGAGGTAAAGATCAGCTTGCTGGAAACCAAGATCAGACTAGACATCCTGCAGTACATTGCCCGCGGCTGCCCGCCACTTCACCCGGATGCTGTATTCAACTACAAGCCCAGGGATTCGCCAACACCCGTCTCCAAGCAAGAGCATCTGCTGCCCCGGATCCATGCCGTTGTTGACGACGGACACACTGTGAAGGTTTCCAGAGCGCTAATCCTTGCGCAGCGGGCATCAGAGCCATACGCGGGTGCGCCGTGGATCCTTTTGCCAAGCAATGACGCTTGGGTTCGGGCGCAGCATTTGCTTGTTGATGCCAACGGGCACTCGGAGCCCAATTGGGTGAGGGCGGCTGGATTTGATGAGGCGTGGGCGGATATCCCTAAACAGCGCGAAGCGCGTGTGTAAATTAATTTACGTGGCCATGGCTAGTCGGAATGTGTATCACTAGGAACAGAATGGAATCACTGCTATTGAATATGTCTCGGGTATTTAAATCATCTTTATCCCTTTTTATTCTAGACCCATCCACTCGTCGTCATCCGAACCATCTTCGCTACCAGCCTTTGCATTCAAATCAATCATTTTTGCTTCACCCGGCGCATCCAGCGACTTGACCTCCTTCTCGCTATTCTTTTCCGCAGCCTGTCCCAGGAGATAATCCACCATGTAGACGTTCTCGTCAGCCATCTTTCTCACCTCATCCCTCATCTTGGCCACGGCGCGAGCGACGACCCGCAGCTCCACGTCGGCCTTGGCGCGGTTCGCCGACAGCCAGGCACCGTGCTTGTCAACAATGGCCTTGATCCAGATGAGACAGAACTCAATGTGAGGTGACTCTTCGGTCTGGGCAGCAACGAAACGGAGAAGGCGAGAGACGTAGACGACCGGGATATCGGCAACTACAAGGGCAACTTCAGGGGCTGGAACTGCCTGGAAGACTCGCTTGATGAGGCCGGCTTCATTAAGACGGAAGGCCATGACAATGGCCTTGAGATAGTCACGCTCGGTCTCTAGGACAGCGAGTGTGGACGCAGGCGTAATTTCCATGTTCAGATCAAAGGGATCGAACTGGATGTCGTTGTCTAAGCTGTAGATGAGAAGGCCTTCCGTTGAAGCAGCACAGAAAGCGGTTCCAGTGGGCGAGAAACCGATGCCTGTCACACGGACTTCAGGCATCTTCTTCCTGGCCGAGGGATCACCTCCACGCTTTGAACCGGGAACAGAGTTGTCAACTCGGTCCTCCCTGTCTGAAGCTTCTTGGTCGTCGAGATCTCCTGCAGGGCCGGCTTCCGTCATCAGCTTGCTGTTGAGAAATTCTTGAGTTCCGGAGAGAGAGAGGTTAACGCTGACTGTGAACTTCTTGAGCAACACCATGGTGGTAACGGAGTACAAGCAGATGTACTTGCTGTTTCCACCGGCAATGAGACAGCTACCATCAGTGCTATAGCGGATAGTATTGAAGCTCTTTGTTCCAGCCACGTTGGCAGCCGTTCGTCGATCAGTAATCTTTCGGCCACCTGAGACGTCTCTTCGTCCATCCAGTCCAGAAACTTGCTCGGCTTCAGTCATGGACCAGAAAGTCAGCTGACCGTCCAAAGTCGAGATTGCCAGTTGCAACGAGTCTGGGCGAATAGACATATCAAGCACATCAGCTTGAAGCTGCAGAGGCTCACTTGTCTGAGTTCGACTGAAGATGGACCAGATACGGGCTGTTCGATCCCAGCTTCCACTCACGAGAGAGTTTCCATTTGGCGCAAATGCTAAAGCAGAGACAGGGCCTTCATGGCCTGATAGTCTATCGAGCAACTGACCAGTTTGTACAGACCAGATGTGAATATCAAAGGAGTCAAGAGATCCAGCGGCGACGACCTCACCACTGGGATCTACCGCCATACAAGAGAAGGAGAGTCGGGTAGGTGCTGTAAAAGTGCGGAAATTTCTGTATCGAATGAGATCCCACGCCCGAATAGATCCATCAAGACTAGACGTGAATAAAACATTGCCCTTCTTAGCAAATTCGCAGGCAGTCACGCCGCTCGTGTGCTCAGTAAAAGTGACGATGCAGAATCCTGATTGGATATCCCAAACTTTAATCTTTCCATCGTCGGCTGTGGTAATAATGCGCTGGCCATCCGGAGAATAAACTAACGAATTCATTGAGTCGAAATGGCCTTGCTGCTTGAGGATGTAGGACTCGGACTGCCACTCCCATACCAGAAGCTGCCCTAGCTTAGAAGCACCAAAGGCTAACCACTCGCCACTCTTGTTGATGGTGACAAAATCGATGTCATTCTGAGAGATGCTCAATTTGTGAATGTTGTTAAAATCAGGCATTTCGTAAAGCCCAAAAAGGCCATTGGAAAATCCGGCCACCAGGAGGTTGGTCTCTGGATGGAAAGCAGCGCAACGAACATGGGCGCTTCCTTGCATAAAGTAATGACGCTGAACAATACGCCAGTTGGCATCAGAGTCATCGTCATCGTCGCGCATGTCATCTTCGGTCAGGCGATTGATAGGTTTGACGTATTGCCAGTCAAAGACTGCACCATCCTTGCTAACTGTGTAAATGATCTCCTGATTTTCCGAAAACCAAGCTCCGATTACACCCTGCTTGTGGCCAGAGAGAACTGTGGGGGTGAAGTTTTCCTCGGGGTTTAGGCTCCATAGTCTCGCCGTCAAGTCCTTTGAGCTGCTGAGGAAAAACCGGGAGTCGCTTGACCACTCAATATGTTGGACAGTATCAAAGTGGCCAGTATGTGTGTGGTATCGTACAAAGGGAGCGAATTCGAGCTCGCCCTCGGCCGAAGCGTCTGGTGTAGAGGGGACATGCCACACCTCAATTTTGCGACCCAGACCAACTGCGAAGTGGCGACCGGAGGGCGCAAAGGCGAGCGCTGTGACCGATGCGCGGAAGGTAAAGTGATAGACGGAGATTCGTCGAGGAACATTGGTCAGGATAGCATGGCCATCTTCGTCAATTGAGAGAAGGAGATTACCGCGGGGGGTAAGACCGATCCGAGCAATGTTTTTGCGATGCGCGAACGGGAGGGTATATGATTTATTTCTGCATATTGAAGTCAGCGACACGGAAAATAGAAATAACCAAGCCTTTGTCTCCCATTGGAATTCGGGCGCACATACTCTACGAGGTTAAAGACCGTCACTCTGTTGCCAACGGGCGAGAAGAGGTGGGTGCCATCTGGGCTGTAGAGCAGGTTGCCCTGGCAGTAGACAGTGCCTAGCAAGTTCGAGAACTAACAAAAGAAAGTCAGTATATGCGTGCAACATAGGCGCCAAGGTTCAGCACGCAGAATAGGCTGGCTCATACCTTGAAGTCGGTCTTCATTGTCGTCACCTACAGCTCATGGCCAAGATACTTGACTTGGAGTCGCAGATCGCCAAAAAATCGACACTGGCTTATCGATAAGAGCCATTTTTTTTTGGGGCGGTAAGTGGGGACTGATATGAAATAGGATGTAGCCCGGTAGATATTTAGTCCGTCGTCCCGACTTCATTCCAACAAATGGAGGTCGCAATGTAGGCTAGCCAAGCTGGGCAAAGCGTGGATTAATTCCCCTGTGGCTCATTGCGGTGCCGTTGAATGGCGCGTGTGGCTAGACGTGCCGGTGTAGCGCTTGATTGGCTGGTCGAAAAGGGGATCCGTGGCACTTTCCCCCTGGAAAGGTGCCCGTCCCAGTGTGCAGTGCGTGCGACTGCCGTGTCTTGCGCTCCCTTCTTGGGTGACGACGAGTCCCACTCGTCCAGACCGCTGTCACTGGAACGAGTGGGCAGGTGCCATTCACCTCTGTTTGGCTCCTACCTCGCACCCCGGCCCTCTCCCTGGCATCCCTAACTTCCCTTCTGCCCCGTGTCCACTCCCCAGCAAGCACTGTCCA
The DNA here is from genome assembly GCA_017140755.1 of Calonectria hongkongensis. Lineage (NCBI taxonomy): Eukaryota > Fungi > Ascomycota > Sordariomycetes > Hypocreales > Nectriaceae > Calonectria > Calonectria hongkongensis. The sequence continues at coordinate 5,272 of JAACJA010000054.1, forward strand.
CTCACGGTCCGCGTCGCACTGGCCAACTAAACCAAGCCTAGGCCAGCCCCCCCTAAGACGCCTCATCCCAAAGAAGGGCAGGAAATTCGTTCCCCTGAAGCACGAGCTCCTAAACCTCCACCTCGACTTGTTCTTGCTCGTTCGATATCATCGCAGCCGGCCGCGCAATATTTCACTGCCTCCGTCTGTTCCGTGCATATCGCCTCCAGCATCCCGTCCTCTCGGTCCATATCCTCTGCCGTTTTTAACACTTCTTGCCCAACATGTCTGCAGCTGCTGAGAGCGCCTCACCGATTGGCATTGCCAATCTCCCCAACCAGCGACACAAGATTGTCGCGAAGCGTGGTGCTGCCTTCACCATTATGGTACGCTTATTTGCCTTTCCCGAGATGAATGCGAAGCCTTCGTGTTCTTGTCGATTTTCTACCCTGAACATGTTAATCTGACCGCGCAATTCTAGGTTGCTGGCGAGTCTGGCCTTGGAAAGACCACCTTCATCAACACCCTTTTCTCCACCACCATCAAGAACTATGCCGACCACAAGCGCCGCCACCAGAAGCAGGTCGACAAGACAGTCGAGATCGAGATCACCAAGGCTGAGCTCGAGGAGAAGTTCTTCAAGGGTAATGTAACCCATCTCTGTGTTGTATCATGATTTCTGCTAACACCATATTTCTAGTCCGCCTGACCGTGATCGACACCCCTGGATTCGGCGACTATGTTAACAACCGCGACTCCTGGATGCCCATCATCGAGTTCCTTGACGACCAGCACGAGTCTTACATGCTTCAGGAGCAGCAGCCCCGCCGACAGGACAAGATCGATCTCCGTGTCCACGCCTGCCTTTACTTCATCCGCCCCACCGGCCACACCCTCAAGCCCCTCGACATTGAGGTCATGAAGCGACTCTGCTCTCGCGTTAACTTGATCCCCGTTATTGCCAAGGCTGATACTCTCAGCCCTGCCGATCTGGCCAAGTTCAAGCAGCGTGTAAGCTCAAACCTGCCCAACCCCCCATTCTACCCCTACATATGTTAACTAATTACTTGTTTTAGATCGTCTCGGTCATTGAGGCCCAGAACATCAAGATCTACCAGCCCCCGATCGAGGAGGACGATGAGGCCGCCGCCCAGCACGCTCGCAGCCTCATGAACGCCATGCCCTTTGCCGTCATCGGTTCCGAGAAGGATGTTAAGACTGGCGATGGCCGCATCGTCAAGGGCCGTCAGTACTCCTGGGGTGTTGCCGAGGTCGAGAATGAGGACCACTGCGACTTCAAGAAGCTCCGATCCATTCTGATCCGAACCCACATGCTCGACCTTATCCACACCACCGAGGAGCTGCACTACGAGGCCTACCGCGCCCAGCAAATGGAGACCCGCAAGTTCGGCGAGGCCCGCCCCCGCAAGCTCGACAACCCCAAGTTCAAGGAGGAGGAAGAGGCTCTGCGCAAGCGCTTCACCGAGCAGGTCAAGATCGAGGAGCAGCGCTTCCGACAGTGGGAGCAGAAGCTCATTTCCGAGCGCGACCGCCTCAACAAGGATCTCGAGCAGACCCATGCTCAGATCAAGCAGCTCGAGGCCGAACTCGAGTCCATGCAGGGCAGCGCTGTCCGCAGCCACGGCCGTCGCTAAATTGGTCAAACGGTGGCCAGTGCTCTTATGTGACTGCAGTTGGACGGTCGTGCTTTTGTCGTTTCTCTTACCTGTGGCTCCAGTTTGGGGTTTGGAGTTGAAAAAATGAAAGGTTCAAGAATACCACAATGGGAGGGAGAAAGATGGGGGGGAGCGCGCGCAGATGGGGTATTAATGTCTACCGCTCTCCAAGGCGGAAAACGATTGGAGTATAATTTGTCGGGTCGACTCGCGGCCATATCTGCGAGCTTGTGATACCAACATGACCGCGTTTTCTGATCCTCGGTTGTGACGGCGGCTAAACACCAAAAGTACGACCCCCTCGAAACGAACAAGACGTACGGAGAAAGCTTTGATAGTCTCGCCCTTTTTTTTATTATTTTTGCACCTTTTAGTAGAGCCCTTCACAGCTAGGCATTTTTAGTCCCCACGTAATTCAGTCATCACCTTTCATGATACCAAATAATCTTTTGGCTTCACTCGTCTGCGTGCCATACCCGCTATGCAATGTTGCTTAATTGTGTGCTAAACCAAGGAGTGGTCTGACTCAGCGCAGCTACGCTGATGTATGTGTTAAACGACGATAAACATATCCCAAAAAAACTCCATGCTTGTACCCAAAACCATGAAACCCAACCTCCAAACAGCCCTACCCAAATGCTCCAAGATGGACTTCGATGTCATTGAAAAAGTTGTCTTCCATGCAGTGTATCTCTCCCATCATTCCGGGGCGGAACATCTCATCCTAAATGGCATCCATGCTTGCCCTCGTTGCAAGTTGCTCATTCTTATTCCCAAGTTTAGAAATCTGCAGAAACGCATCCACGCCGTAACCCTCGAGACTATGCAGCTCTAAACTACCAGCCCAATACTCAGCATAGACGCGACTCAAAGGTAGGCCCATGCCGAGACGCAAGCTTGGTGGGCGACTAGTGAGGGAGGAGAGGGAGCTATCGTAATTGGGCGTCTTGAGGTCCGCGCGGGCAAGCTCGCCTTCAACGTGGAGCTCCTGCATAGTGGCGGCCATGCGGGGTACATGCGACAGGTTCTCGAGTCGCTTCTGGCTCTGAGGCCCTTTGCTAAAGGACCAAAGGTAAGGAAGCTCGGCGCGTGGAATACCACCCCCACGGTCGCAGATGCGGATAATGACATGCTGTGCCGCCTCACAAATGGTTATTTCGATGGGCGGTGGAACACCAGCAGTGGTTGGGTCCGGGTGCTTTTGATGGCGCTCAATAACAGCCTGGAAAGAATTACGAAGAAGCTCGCCAACAATATACTCGAGATGACTGAGGATGTAGGGAAAGCTAGCGTCCATGTGGCCATTAACCCTCACCTCGGGGATCTGGGCATCAGGGCCGTTGACAGAGCGGGCCAGCGCGGACACGGCTTTTGAGCAACGGTCGATCACATCCCTGGCATTGCATTTGATAAATACCTCTCCAATAAAATCGGCCTCGGAGAGCTTGGAACCAGGAGAGAAGTGTGGAGAATTGAAAGTTTCGGTGAGTGAGAGGTGTTGCTCTGCGATGACCCGTCGAGAGATGCGCTGGTATTGCCGGTTAGTGACGGAAAGTGATCTCATAACAGCCAAGACTCACAGATCTTAGGATGGTGTTCATGAACATATCCAGGTCGTTCGGGTTCATCAATCCGCCACATTCAAGGATACCCATTGCCAGCTTGGGTATGACAGTTAAGTGACCCTTGAGGTTTTGGCTAATGATGCTACACATTTTGTCATTGTCCTCCAACGTCTTGACCTCCTTCATCTTGCGAAACTGGTCAAAAGCATTGTAGTACAAATTATACACTTCGTTAATGTGAGGGTTGGTGACGACGACATACGGCAGGCGTTGCATATCTCGAATGCGATGTGCGAGCCTTGAGAATTTCATCATTAGCTTGAAGCCTGACAGGCCACACCACCCGTCCATCCGAAAGGTGCCACTCACCGGGTGGGAAGCTCAGTACGGACATAGTTTGCAGAGCTTATAAGGCGCGATTCTGTTAGAGACCGGCCAAATACCATGAGCTGGCGGAGGCTGATAGGTCGAGCCTCTTTAGCAACCCATCTTGAGCATCATGTTAGCAGAGCTCTGGGGCAAGCTGGTCAAGGGCGCGGAGCTGGCTCACTCGTCAAGGATGGAGACGGGTCGCCATGTTGGATTGCTCAGGTTGCTAATGGAGCGCAAGTGTAATCTGGGGTTTGTGGAAGGGTGGTCGCGACTCGAAGGTGTCGAGAGGAAGGCTCGCGGGTCGGTCAGTCTGCATCGCCTGCTTGGTCGCAGGGCGATGGATGGCATGTCGTCAGAGCTCGCATACAGACCGTGATCGGAGTTGGGTGATGTCTGAGTGGGAAAAAAGAGGGCCAATTCGACGGGGAAGCTGGAGCATGTGCGCAGACTAGGAGGCGAAGAGGTCGTAGCAGGGTGAGTTGTAAAGGGCAAAACTGATCATCGAAAGAGTCACAGCTGGCGATGCGTCAAGGGTCCAATCCGGGGAGCATGGCCAAGGAAAGGACGCTCGGAACCGCGAATGCATGTGGCGCCTCGGGTAGGTAGCTGCTGTGGAAAAAACTTGGGGGAAAGGTCTGTGAAGGGAGTTACCCCACATTGGCGATACCGGCGAACGATAAGCCTTACAGTTTTGAGTCTCAAACTTAGTTCCAATACTAATTACCAACAGGAACAATTCACACACAGGACGGGCGCTTGAGTGCCATCCATCAGCGGCGTTGATGATCAACATGGTCGCTGGAAACGATGCGCGAACACACACGGTGGGGGTTTAGTTGGATACCCAGGCGGCCCATTAAATCGTGTGCGATTCATCCCGTCAACCAACGGTGGCGGAGCAGGCATGATCAGTGAACCCTGCATGGCTGCGATCCCTTTTCAGGTCCTCGCATGTACAGCGCATCGGGTGATGTTCTACCCAGTGCTGTTAAACAACTTCGCCAGGGTATGGCAAACCGAATCCCGTGTAGCAGTGGAAACATGCCATTACGTCGCGAGCTATTACCAGAATACGACTGGTGCGTATACACTTGTTGGATTTTGCTATGCAATGACAGCGCCTCCATGCCAAATGGCCTCACGTTAGCATCCTCCAGCATATTTATATGTAGTGTATTGCACTCGTAACAGCATATGCTTGGCGTCATGCCAAAGGAACAAACAATGCCTCAGTGCAGCGCAGAGTTCGCCATCTAAGGTGGTAGAGAGGTACCCATGAAAAAAACCAGGCCCGAAACGTCATTGGCGGGGTGACCTGATGACGCTCATGTTTGGCGGGGCGCGTTAGATAGCTACCTGAAAACATGCGGGATACCTACCAATTTTACAAGTACATATATAACCCGATGCTTCCCCTCGTCAGATCCTCTCTGCCTAACTAGCTTGACTGAAACCAGGCGGCTGTGCGAGGTGTGCTCTGTAGGTGGTTATGTTTCGCACCATAGGTAACGCTCCTTCTGTAGCGCCCACCACGATTGCTCGTCGTCGCTGGTGTGCCTGATTGATTGATTGATGCAAGGCGGGCTTAGCATCTCTCTTCCTCTCCACTCCATTCTACCACCGACTCTACTTGTCCATACCACGCCTTTGTTCAGACTTGGTTCTTGGACTTTGGGGTTTGGAGCTCGGGACACGGAGTTTCTTGTTAGATTTTTTGCTGGTTCTGTCGTCGTCATTCTGACTTGGTGACCGACCACAATCCTTCCAATCTTTACTCCTCCCGCGTCCGTCTTCCTCTTTTTTCTATCCTCCCAAGCTCCCCCCATCGCCATCCGACGTCTCTCTCCACCTCTTTGCTTAGTTCCTTTCCCTCTTCTCGACCTGGCCGTCGAGCTGTGGCCACTGTTGCCACTGGTGCTGTCGTTGCCGAGACGCCCGCCCGCTCCACGACGTCGCGCCTGTCTCGACGTCTCGTGAGATCTTCCTTCCACCTGCGTTTGGCCTGCTCCTTCGCCCACTTACGCTCCAACGCAAGCTGTGGTTTACGCTGCAGCCACAGATTTCAACATGGTACGTCTTGTCTGCCTCGAGCTTCTTTCCCATGGCTCGTCTCTCCTCTCGCGCTCGCACTCCCCTGCGTCATCCCCCCCCCGCCAATTCACATCGATCTCATCCACCCATACCATCAAACGCTACTGCTGTCGCCACCGGCGCTTCCTCTCCCTCTCCACCTCCATTCGTTCAGCTTGGAATTTACAAAAACTCCCTATTGACAATCTGCTGTTTTATTAGAGTCACGACGTGAATTCCCCAAACGACATGGTCATGGACACGGACGATTACGTCGGCGTTGCCAATGAGCCCGACAAGGATGTCGCCATCATTAACCCAGACAATCTCGATCAAGATGGAGAGCAGCTACAGGACCTGCCCTTGGCCAACGATCGTGCGTTTCCCCCTCCTGCCTCCGTGCCTTCGACTACGATGCCACTCGGTTCCCACTCGCCACCATGCCCAACCGCTCCAGCTAACAGTAGATCGGAACAGACGATGCGATGAGGGAGCTCGTCCTACCCCCACTAATCGACGAGCCCAAGATCCTCGGTGACCACGACCATACCTGGACCGTCGAGAACTGGCGCAGCCTAGGAAAGAAGGAACATGGCCCCGTTTTCCAGGCTGGCGGATATCCATGGTGCGTTCAATGACATTCTCACCACCCCACAGCCATGTCATCCTTGTCGCTAACCCTCGTGTCCTCCCGCTACAGGCGCATCTTGCTTTTCCCCCACGGCAACAACATAGATCAATGCTCCATCTACCTCGAACACGGTTTTGATGCCGATGCCGTCCCCGAAAATTGGAGCTGCTGCGTCCAATTTGCTCTCGTCTTGTGGAACCCAAACGACCCCAGCCTATACGTTCACCATGCCGCCCACCACCGTTTCACAAAGGAAGAGGGTGACTGGGGATTCACACGGTTTGTCGAGCACCGACGTATGTTCAATGTGCCCTGGGAGGGCGGTAGCCGACCGCTATGCGAGAACGATACTGCCAACATTACCGCATACCTTCGATTCGTCGAGGACGAGACAGGTGTCCTATGGCACAACTTTGCCAACTATGACTCCAAGAAGGAAACTGGATATGTTGGCCTGAAGAATCAAGGTGCCACTTGCTACCTCAACTCCCTTCTGCAATCCCTATACTTTACAAATGCATTCCGAAAGGCATGTTCCCGGATCTCACTCCTCAACACAGCACTGCTAACTTGCCCAGGCCATTTATGAAATCCCCACCGAAACCGATCAGAGCATGAACAACTACGCATATACCTTGCAGCGACTCTTTTACCAGTTGCAAACATCAGAGCAAGCCGTGGGGACAAACGAGCTGACTAAATCTTTTGGCTGGGATACTCGACAAATTTTCGAACAGCAAGATGTCCAAGAGCTGTCCCGAAAGCTAATGGACAAAATGGAGGAAAACATGAAGGGCACCAAGGCACAAAACGTTCTCCCCGAAATGTTCAGCGGGAAACAGAAGACTTACATTTCATGTATCAACGTCGACTACGAATCCAGCGTCGTCCAGGACTTTTGGGATGTCCAACTCAACGTGAGCGGGAACAAGAACCTCCTTGAAAGCTTTGAAGATTACATTCGCCCCGAGAAGTTGGACGGAGAGAACCAGTACTTTGCTGGCGAGCAGTACAAACTTCAGGATGCCAACAAGGGTGATATTTTTATCAACTTCCCAGATGTTCTTCACTTGCAGCTTCGACGATTCGAATATGACTTTCAGCGCGACATGACAATGAAGATCAATGACCGCCTTGAATTCCCCGAAATCTTCGACGCCGCTCCATATCTCTCAGAAGACGCCGACAAGTCTGAATCCTGGACATACCAACTTCACGGTGTTCTCGTTCACAGCGGTGATCTAAATGCTGGACATTACTACGCCTTTCTGAAACCCAACAAGGATGGTTGGTTTTACAAGTATGACGACGACAAGGTTACAAAAGCCACCATGAGAGAGGTTCTTGAGGAAAACTTTGGTGGCGAGTACCGACCTCCGAATGGCTACCCACGTGCACCTCTTCAGAAGAAAGCGCCTATCATGCGCCAGAACAGCGCATACATGTTGGTCTACATCCGCCAATCGCGCCTTGATCGAGTTCTTGCCCCCGTTACCAATGATGATATCCCCCGACACTTGAGTGCGTATCTTACTTGTGAACCTTTTTTCGAGATAATTTCTAACACGTTGCAGAGGAGCGTTTTGAGGAGGAAACCGCACTAAGAGAGGCTAGGAGAAAGGAGCAGCGGGAAGCTCACCTTTACATGGCGGCCAAGGTCATTACCGACAAATCGTTTCAACAATATGGAGGAACCGATCTGTGTCAGTTTGACGCTAACCCCGAGACCGATCCTGCCGCTCCTAAATTCTACCGAATCCGCCGAGCGATGACTATGGAAGAGTTTGTTGCTCAAGTAGCTGGCGATATGGGCGAAGATGCGCGCAAAGTGCGCCTCTGGTTAATGGTCAACCGACAAAACAAGACAATCCGTCCTGATCAGCCCATAATGGACCTTCACCTAACAGTCGAGGAAACCTATGCTCGCTCAGCCGCGCATCGAGACACCAGCCTCCGGGTCTGGGCTGAAGTAGCAGAGGAGCTCAATGCCGATGGCGAGCCCGTTTGGCCTTCTTACCAAAGCCAGTCAAATGGTGTCGTTGTTAAAAATGACACTATCCTGCTCTTACTAAAGCATTTTGATGTTGAAACTCAGACCTTGACAGGCGTTGGTCATGTCTACATTGCCAAAGAGAAGAAGGTTGAAGAGTTGGTCCCATTGATTCTCAAGAAAATGAATTGGGGCGAGAAGTTGCCTTCCGACGAAAAGCTTCTTCTGTGGGAGGTATGATCGGTCTCATCTTTTTGACGTCGCGTAGATTCTAACATTTCGCAGGAAATCAAACCAACCATGATTGAGCCCCTCAAACCAAAACAATCGCTGAAGGTTGCTGAGCTCCAGGACGGAGATATTATCTGCTTCCAGCGGTCAAGCGAACGCAAGTCGGACCAAAAGCGTACGGCTGACAAGCCACAGGATGTGTAAGTTACCAAAGTGGTCCAGACATATCCATTACTAACGAGCATTAGCGTTAGTACATCGGACCGTTTCGATGATGCGCGCGAATACTATGACTTCCTTGAGAACAAAAAGACTGTCAAGTTTCACCCCCATCCTAATCGATGTGATCAGACCGAGTATCCCCCCTTCGATCTGGTTCTCAACTCTAAAATCACATACGACACTTTGGCGGAACGAGTCGGTACTCACTTGAATGTTAATCCTACCCACATTCGATTCTGGACGGTAAACGCAGCAACAAACAACCCCAAGGCCACCGTAAGACGTGGAGCAAACCCTACCTTACGGCAGATTCTCAACCCAATGGGTTCCACTGCCCTTAATTCTACTCAACGAGGCGACGCCTTCTACTTCGAAGTCCTCGAGATGAGTCTGGCTGAGCTGGACACCAAGAAGAGCATTAAGCTGACCTGGTTGAGCGAGGGCATCACCAAAGAGGTAACTGTTTCTCATATTGAAACTATGGCGATAGCTGCTAACAACGAAAAGGACCAATATGATTTGCTGGTTTCCAAAACTGGAACCGTCGATGAGCTGGTTCAAGCATTGATCAAGAAGGCCCAGATCTCCAGTGAAGAAGAAGGTGGTAGGATACGGGTTTACGAAACCAGTTCTAACAGATTCTACCGCGAACCAGCTCGGGACCATCCCGTCGCTAATCTGAACGAATTCACACAAATCTATGCGGAGCGTGTGCCTCAGGATGAGTTGGCGGTAGCAGATGGTCGCTATATCCAGGTTTTCCACTTCCAGACCGACGTTAGCCGGGTCCACGGAATCCCCTTCAAATTTTTGCTCATCGAGGTACGTTGAATCGAGCAATTCAGAAATGTCCGGGCCACTAACATTCGACAGGGTGAGACTTTTGCGGATACAAAGAAGCGTTTGGAGAAAAGAACTGGGATCAAGGGCAAGAGCTTCGAGAAGATCAAGTTTGCCCTTGTGCGACGAGCCAATTATTCGAAGCCTCAATACCTCAATGATGGTCAGTTGAATGGACTTGCAGTCTACGTAATTGGTAAGGCTAACAGCTGAATAGATGATGAACTCTGGAGCGTGGCACAAACCGACGATGACTACCTCGGCTTTGACCATGTGGATAGAACAAGGACATTGAGAAACGGCGTTGGGGACCTTTTCCTTCGATAAATCGGCCAGCAAAGTCACTGAATGAAATGTGCATTAAGAAGAGGGTTCCAGCCCGGCCCTGGACCTCGGTGTTTAGCATATCAGTCCTGCTTTTCTCAGGTACTATCGCAACGTATCTATAGCCGTCGTCGGGGGAGCAGGCGTTTCTTCTTTTGGTAATGGACCTGGGATGCATACGAGACAAAGACCATGGCTGTTGATGAAAGAGATCTGGATTCGCGAAAGGAGGCGGCTTCGTGTTATGACAAAGACGGGGCACGGCATTGGGCCAGGATGACGTACAGGGGGAAAGTAGTGACGAACGACTATTACTACCACGACGCAACTTCGTTTACGTCTTTTATTTGTGCAAATCACAATGTCAGTTGTGTAGCCCTGTGTTGTTGAGGCAGCATGTATATGAGAAGTGGCGATGCTTCATTGCGGTGATATGATTAAGCTGGCCATAGGCGTGGAATTTTTTCCTTATTTTCATGTCCCGATTATCTTGTCAATTAAAAAGGGCTACGTCGCTGATCTTAGGACTGTCGAAATCCATGACCGTCGGGTGGCGAGCTTTCGCCGATGTGTAGGGTAGGTGAGCCTGCAATCAACCCATTTTCAAATTATATGCCCACAATGCTGCAATGATGGTATGCAAATGTCTCGCTTTTAAATGATTCAAAGCTGTACATGCCGGTGTTTTTATGTTTATCAGTACGGTCTTGAGGTTTAAGTTAGATGATAACTGGTCTAAAAATAGATATATTATAATATAGTACACTTTGGTCATCACGCTGCAAATCTCAATCGGGGAACAATTATATGTAGATATTTATGTTACTCCAAAAATAAAAAGGAAGAGACTACCATATTCAACTTTTTTCTACGTCCTTGATAAATCTATGGGACGAATATCAAACTCCACCGTCTGGATATCCTGCTATATGCCATGCAACAAAACAAACTCCGAGTACCTTATTCGACTTGAGCGGCAGCGCAAAACGCAATGCATCGTGTACCCATTTTTAGTTGGTAATTTATCCCCTTATATATCAATTTTGCTTTAACGATATGCACATGTCTTTTTTTTTATTTTCATGAAAGCCCTTACATGGGGCTCTCCTGGCCGCCAGGGAGACATTCTCTCTCCTCAACGGACAAGTGGGCACCAGCAAGGCGCAGAAGCTGGGCACAAGGCTCTTTTCCAGACTTGATAGCAATGAAAAGAGGGGAGTGGTTGGCCTTGTTGCGCTCGTGAACGCTGGATCCACGGTGGAGTAGCTCGAGAAGAATCTCGGTACTGCCAGCGACGGCGGCGAGGTGTACAGCAGTATTGCCAGCGTAGTCAGACAGCTTAAGTAACTGGCTACCCTCTCCCTGCAGCAACTCCTTGACAAGATCCAGCTCGCCGTTTTCGATAGCATAGCCCAAGGCGCTGAAGGCGGTTTCATCACGCGTCAGATGAGCAGCAGCAAAGTCCAAGGATCCAGCGGGATGGGAGAAGCTCTGGTGAGCGATTTCAGTCATCTCACCGCGGAGAGAGTGGGCCAGCTTCTCACTAATGTCCCGAGAAGTGAGATCAGGAAGGGCGAGCAGGTAAGAGAGCTTGGTGAGGGCAGCCTCGGCAGTTAGGTCGAGGCCGAAGATAACACCCGCACGGCCGAGAACAGTACCCGGTGCATATACGGGAGAGACAAAGCCATTAACGCATTGGCTGACGTTGATGATAACGACACCACGGCCAACGGCATCCTTGATGACCTGAGTCAGAGGACCATCAGCTCCACCGGGGATGTTTCCCATGCCAAAGGTCTCGAGAATGAGACCGCGAAGGCCGGGCAAACGAAGGACAGCATCAACCATTTCAGGCTTGATGCCAGGGAACACACGCAAACAGGCCACATGAGTAGTGTCAAGACCCTTGGAAATGTGGAACTTTGCGATGGAAGTTGGGCGGAGAACAAGCGGCCAGTTGATGGTGATGCCAAGACCGTTGACCTTGGCAAGGGGCTCGGCGTTGGGGCTATCAAAGGCGTTGAAGTTGGTGGCAGATACCTTTGTGGTGCGGTTACCACGGTAGAGGTGGTGATGGAAGAAGAGACAGACTTCAGGAATGACAAAAGTTCCCGCAATGATGAGCGAGCCAAGAAGGTTGTCAACACCATCGGACTGGAGGGAGAAGATGGGAGCTTGGGAGCCAGTGAGGATGACGGGCTTTCCGAGGTTGTTCATCATGAAGGAAAGGGCAGAGGCGGTGTAGGCCAAAGAATCAGTGCCGTGGAGAATGACGAAGCCGTCAAAAAGGTGGTAGTTTTCGTGGATTGACGAAGCAATGGCGTCCCAGTCGTTGGCCGAGATGGAGCTCGAGTCAAGCAGGGGGGTGAACTCCAGGATGCCATAGCGGACATGGCGATTGTAGGCAGTGGGTGGTGTGCGGAGAGAGTCGATGAGGATGCGCTTTCCATTGCGATACGCGGGGAGACCAACTGGGGAGATTGTCAGAATAAAAAAGAGTTTTGTTGGTTTTTTGGTAGTGGTGATGATGAGCGGCGGTGGGGATGTGTCATGATTGTTTGTGTGTCATGAGAAGTCATGGCGAAGGGCGGTCCCAATTTTCTGGACAAGGGAACGATCCAAACGTACCTGAAGGGCTGTTGTCATTGAAAGAAGGGCGTGGGGCCATGGCATTTTCCAGGAAGTTGTCGGTTGGCTGGAGGCCATCGGGGCCCTGCTGCATGCAAATGGTGCCTCCAGTGCCAATGATAAGGACGCGAGATTCTGGGTATGTGGTTTCGGCCTGTGTCTGGATTTGGCTGATGCTGTTACCGACAACACTGCCGGCAATGCTGCCGTGGCGGCTGAAGATGGCACCGTGATCATTGCCGTTGACACTGCCATTGAACGCACCATTGATGCTGCCGTTTAGGTTGCTGGCGAAGCTGGACTGGCGCACATGGTTGCCGTTGGTCATGGAAGACGAAGGGCGATACTCGGACATGGCTTATGCGTGAACGGATGTCTGGGAGGCGGATGGATGTGGACGGGAGGGGAAAAGGGAGATAAGATACTGAGGATACTGAGGGGGAAGTGGAATCACGGCGCGTCAATTCAGTGTAAACGGAGGCAGGCCGAGAGTCAGATTGTGAATGATAAGAAAACCAGTGAGCGGGCGCAATCAGTGCGTGACGTCGCGATAACACTGCATCAAACTTGGGCTTGTTTGATTTAGTGGCGGGGAGGGGCACGCGTGTAGAAAAGAAAAAAAAAAAGAGAAGAGCCAGCGACTGTCACTGATTAATTGACTAGCTGCGAACAGTGATAACAATGAAATAGAATAGTAGGCAAAAGAAGAAAGAAAAGAAAAAGATGCGGAATACTGCAGTACATATATGAATTAAAAAAATATTGAGGGAGGCGACTCCTCTTTAGGCGATACCGGGGACAGGCGCGAAACCTTGCGCGGGACAAGATCAAGTGGATCCATTTCGAGTTTTCGAGGGGTAATAGCAACTTCGATTGGGAGTTTTGGAGGGGTAATAGCAACTCAAGTTTGGCCTCGTCTGGCGAGTTAGAGAAGACCTGGGTTGCACACATGGGCAGCCTCCCTAGTCACATGGCTCATCTGACGCGAGTTAGTCTGTTTTTTTTTCTTCAGCCCCCGGTCCGGTCTGTGTGCGCCGCACGTAGTCTTCGGGGAGTTTTCTCATCTCTATCCCTCTCTCGAGATCCCGCTGATTGCCTTTGGTGTTGTGCTGGCTGGAGCCCCAGAGTGTGCAGCCGACCAATGGTGCCACATGATAGGGAGACACGCGGATTAGTCCAGTGGTCTGGATTCCTTAATCTGGCAAGCGAGTCCTACGGCTATGCCGGTAATTGGGTACGCTCTCTATTCGGTAGTTGGATGCTCGTCCACCGTCGGCTTGTGAGGCTCTTTTCTCCTCTGGCGATTACCCCAGAGAGGAGGCAACCCTGTCCACCTTTTTTTGCTGTAAACCTGTCCGGGGGTTGAGTGAGTCCCTGCCAATGGCCATTTTGCCCTTGTCATTCACGCTGGCGGGATTGGGGCTGGGCATGGTCCAGGCTGGCCTGCAAGCCCAGCACGGACGGCTCGTAGAGTGGGACGTGTCCGAGCAGAGTCCAACTGAGAGACGAAGGCGAAGAAGAAGGGAAGAGGACCGTTGTAACCGTCGTGTTCTCCACTGCCACACCAAACTACACTGCCAAGCTCCGTAAGCAGCGACGAGGGCGACGGCGTCATCAGAGCGTGGGCGCTCGTTAATGGTGCCAATGTACTTTCGGCAAGTGGGTTCAGTCGTGCAGACGGGGGGGGAGCAATTCTGTACATAAATTTTTCCATTCAACGACAGGGCAATGCAAGGCGAGGCGAACGACGGCTCCGATTTCCGGGCCGCCCTACGCCGTTAAAATCCGACCATTTGGCATCGTTTGGCCTCCCAGGTTGCGGCGACCGGGCCGGCACAGCTTGGGAGCAATGCCTGCTGTGACCTGACACTGAGCGTTTTGTCGCAGTACCGGCGGTTTAAACGGCCAAATGCTGAAAAAAGCAAAGGCCTCTGTCAGGTTGTCGAGATGGCCAATCAGCTCAGACATGGCGCCATGTGATGCAATGGCCGTGGGATGGCAATTTACAGGGCGAGGCCGAGAAATACGCTGGTTGACACTTTGAATATGACGTCGTCTGTACGCAGCAACCGCCGTTCTAGAAGGAGACTGTAGGTCGCCACCTACGCAGGCCTGTGGGCGCGAACGGTTATTGAATGGGCGGCACAATCGCTCCAAAAGGAGATACGTACCTTGCATCAAATCCAGACCCCTTGCTGAATCTGACCTAATCGAGAAAATTCTGCCGGCTTTTTGTCCTCACCGCCTTGGACGCTGGGCTGGGCTTGGTCGCTCACCTCCCTGCCAGCCAGCCGGGTTGTGATAGCATGTCCAACGCTGTACAAAAGCGAACTATCGTCTTTGACACAACATCAACCCCCTCTTTTCTTCCCTTCCATCATCGCCGCCATCGCCTGCGTAACCTGTTTCATGGGCTTGGCACCCACCTGCCCGAATTTCCCTATTCTAAACCTTGCCGGTGCTTTCTCGAGTTTGATACCTTGCGATGCGAGTCCCAGTACAACTTGAAGACGGCCCACCCTTCGCCTGACGCGCGCGAACCACGACCACATCCAACCTCTCCACCTCTGTCTCTTACGATCACATCGCTTCACCCCACGCCTTGACAGCATGGCGCAACAAACGGATACGCCGCCAGACGGCACATCCCCGCGAACATTTGCTCTCAATCACCTGCGACCGCGGTCCAGCTTCCTGGGCTGCTCTCGCATTTCCGACTATGAGCTGCAGGGCAAACTGGGCGAGGGAACCTTTGGGTATGGCGAATTCCCGGCACGCGTATGCCATTGATGGTCTGGGTAAAGCCACTTTGCTGACTTTGGCCTCTTTTTCTCTAGTGAGGTTCACCGAGCTCGATCACGAAAGACGGGCGCATCTGTTGCACTCAAGAAAATCATCATGCACCATGAAAAGGATGGCGTATGTCATGCTCGAGCTTTGCTCACAACTTTGGCCCTTGCCTATCTGACACCTTCTAGTTTCCAATTACCGCGCTTCGAGAGATCAAGCTGCTCAAGCTCCTGTCCCACAAGAATATTCTCCGACTGGAGGACATGGCTGTTGAGCACCCCTCTCGTTCAAGTGAGCGCCCATCCCCGAGCCGCACAGTTTACCTTGACCTAATTTCTGACGCGATTCCCCCCAGGCGACAAGCGCAAGAAGCCCATTATGTACATGGTGATGCCCTACATGGATCACGATCTTTCTGGTCTCCTCGACAACCCTTCCGTGCAATTTAAGGAGGCCCAGATCAAGTGCTATATGCTCCAACTACTCGAGGGTCTTCGCTATTTACATGAGAATCACATCCTTCACCGTGATATGAAGGCTGCCAACCTTCTCATAAATAACCAAGGTATCTTGCAGATTGCAGATTTCGGTCTAGCCCGCCACTACGATGGACCAACTCCCAAAACCGGCCAGCCCATGGGTGATGGCAAACGAGAGTACACTGGCCTGGTAGTGACGCGATGGTATCGACCACCGGAGCTTTTACTACAACTACGCCAATACACTCCCGCTATTGACGTCTGGGGAGTTGGGTAAGTGCAACGCAGAGTCCCAATTTCGTATCGAATAGGATCTGACCTTGAGTAGCTGCATTTTTGGCGAAATGCTCGTGCGAAAACCTATTTTGGCTGGTGAAAGCGACACCAATCAGCTTGAAATTATCTGGGACCTGATGGGATCTCCAACGGATGAAAACATGCCCAGATGGAAAATGCTACCAGGAGGTGATCATTTAACACCGCGCCCTCGGCCTGGTAACATCCAAAACCGATTCAGAGAGTAAGCTCGCATTTACCCCTTGGCTTGATTTTTTTTTGCTATCTTTAGTCATCCGAGTCTAACGCTGGTTCTCAGGTTTGGTTCGGGAGCCATCTCACTCCTCAAAGAGTTGATGAAACTCGACTGGCGGACGCGAATCAACGCGGTTGATGCCCTTAACCACCCATATTTCAAGATGGCACCCCTCCCCTTGGAACCTCATGAGATTCCAACTTACGAAGAGAGTCATGAACTCGACCGAAGAAAATTCCACGACCGCAAGGCTGCTCTGCCTCCAGCACCCAAGGGTGGAACCGTAGGTATTGGTCCAGATGCGAATGGTGCTACAGCTGGCTTCAACAGCAGCGATGCGTACGGTAACGGCCGCAACGGGGTCAACGGTGGTCGCTACCGAAACGGTCCTGATGAGCGCCGACCTGCTTGGCAACGAGACCGAGGGCCTCCTCGTCCACCTCCAGGAGAAGATGGTGACTACCGGGATCGAGGGCC
This sequence comes from Calonectria hongkongensis, assembly GCA_017140755.1. Classification (NCBI taxonomy): domain Eukaryota; kingdom Fungi; phylum Ascomycota; class Sordariomycetes; order Hypocreales; family Nectriaceae; genus Calonectria; species Calonectria hongkongensis. Next base: position 22,078 of record JAACJA010000054.1, read on the forward strand.
GCGTGGTGGCCGGGGAGGTCCCGGGCCTCGAGGCGGCGCAGACATTGATACGTACATTCCTGCCTATAAACGAGACGATGGAGGCCGCTGGAGAGATGACCGTCCGCCTCGGGATGACCGGCCCCGAGAAGATTGGCCTCGCGATGAACGACGCCGGCGTAACAGCAGAGAGGATCGACGTTACGACCGTGATCGCGGCACCATGAGCCGCAGCCGATCACCACGGCTCGAGCGATCAAGAGACCGAGAGAGATCAGACCGCGATGTGTACCGACGATAGGATGCTCGGCCAACAAGATCGCTCGCGAATATGAAACAGGCGTTACCAGAGTTGATTACATAAACAGGCACAGACATATGAGCATGATACAGGTACGAAGTGCGGCGCAAACGGATTGGAAGGAAAGAGAAGACGTTTATTATTACAAGACTAGGCGTGGCATTGCTATTCTAAAGCATGAAGTAGCGGGACGTGACGCTAGTTGACAAGACTCTGATGAGGAGACATGATTTTGGTTCGCTGCAGGAGCGGGTGTAGGACCATGTACTCTTAGTGAAGCATCTCTAGCTATTTGAAGTGAAAACATGATGGCATGACCATCTTGGGTTAGAATTCAGAGTCATCGTCCTCTTCGTGGATTGTTTGAGAAAGTAGCCCAGCAGCCGGTTTGCGTCGAGAGGAAGCAGAGTCAAGCCATTGCCAATCGAGATCTGTAGAAGAAGAGTCTCGTCGACTTTGAGAGTCACTGAGGATCTTGCCTTTGGATCTGAAGCTTGGTGCATAGTCGTCGTCTTGCATGCCCAGGCGGCTGGTGATGAATGAGGAAAAGATGGCGAGGATAATACCGGAGATGATGCCGACGCCTGCTGCTGCGCCAAACTAGATGATTTTGTTAGATTATCGCCATGAAGAAGACGGGAGAGCGATGGCATCTTACAAAAGTGTACAAGGGCTGTCCAATGGTCATCAGTCAGCCGTTATTTCTCATACCAAAAAAAAGGGTGGGAGGAAATGATTTACCTCAAGGCTAGCCAAAAAGGCCGTGAAAGCTTGGAAAACCGAGATAAATGATGAGAACAGGTAGATTGCGGGAGCAAAGATGGTAAGAAGAATGGATGTGACGAAGCGCAGAGGATAGAGAGCCAGGCGGAAGGGAAGGGCGCAGAGGTGGAAGAGCTGAGAGATGCGAAGTGACCAGTTGATGGATATGAGAAATGAGAAGGTGGCAGAGAGAGCATCAAAGATGATGGAGGTTACAGAGGGTGATTGGTCGGCCATATTGTTGTTGACGATAATTCCTCAATGCGATTCAAAGGTGGTTGAGTTCGGAGGAAACAGGCTGAGCGCGTCCTTCACAGCATAGCTGGAGCGGCTTTGGGGGGGCATTGGAGGGGTTACAAAGTCCCTCTGCGCGTCAAGACTTGTAGAGTCAGAAAAAATACGCTGAATGAGCGTTCTTGAGCGAGTAGGATGCGAATGTAATGAGATGCGTTGCGATGAGCTATGGTTGATAGAGGTTCGGGCCGTCTCACCCCACCTGTAGCATGCCAGCGAAAGCAGCCACTGCAACAGGCACCTGGGACCAGCATTAGGGGCTACCTGTCCAAGCTTGCGGGGTACTACCTCACCGCTGTGGCTACCGCGCCTGGGGAAGTACACGCCAAGTCCCATTTTAACATCCCTTGCATCCAGCCTGGCTTTAGGTTGAACCACCTCTCCCGCATCTCTCCACTGACCTGAACACGGGCGAGATTTGAGTAAAGTTGACGATGATGGTGGAGGATTAGGGAAAGAGAGAAAAAAGAAAAAAAATTAAGACTAAAACTAAAATAAAACAACCGGTCGTGTGACAGAATAACAGCCATTATGACTAGTATGGATATCCCACCTTGGCTCTCTCAATTGAATTTCTTTAGGCGGGACGCCATTCGACTCTCTTTTTTAAGCCTTCTTTTTGCCTGCTACTAACTTTGACAGCTCCCTTCCCCCCGCGCTACACAAATCCGGGGCATTGCGGCCATGTGTGTGTGTGGTACATTTGGCGGTTTGATGCAATGTTTGGGCCTTGGGCCGTTGCCTTTGGTCTGGGGTTGATTGATTGCCGAGGAGCGGAACAGAAGCGCGCGTTTGCTCCAGCACGGCAGTCGGCTGGCTAAAGCATGTCATCTGGTAGTGGGAGACAAGGCGCAAGGAGTGCTTGGACGGTGCTCGCTGCCCGCATTCGGGGGTGCCATCTGCGATAAACCGCCGCCGGGCTCCTTTCGTCCTTCCCCGTCCTGACCTCTCCACACCACCCCCTCCACCGCCGTCACCACCTCGAGTACGAACCCCCCAACATCGACCTTTGCTTCAAGATCGAGGGACAGGCCCTGTGAACTTGTCCCTCTTCACCACCTCCGGCGCCCCGAGGCCCTGCCGCCTCCCTTGCCGCCGCTGCTGCCCGCCCTCTCTGTAAATCCCTTCATAAACCTCGCGCCTCGCACCTCGCACACGGATACGCACGCATAGACGCACACACCACCATGGGCAACAACCCGTCGTCGTCGTCCAAGCCCGCCACGCCGACGACGTCGACTCCCACGGCGTCGGCCCCGGGCTCCGGCCACGACTCGCCCCGGCAGCACCGAAAGGACGCCCGCAACATCATTCCCGGCCACACAACCACCCGGTCCGCAGCGCCGCCAGAGCCCTCGCTCGCCCAGGCCCAGGGCTCCACCGTCGTCAACCGACCCAAGAGCCTGCCTCCCACGGCTGTCTCGTCGCTCAGCGGCTCGCCGCACAGCAACGCCTCGGTGCCCTCCAAGCCCACCGCACCTCCCGTCCCCGCCGCCGCCGCCGCAGAGCCCAAGCCCGCACCCCGCGATGAGCCCTCCAAGCCCGTCGACGTGCCCATCGAGGCCTCGTCGCTCCGCTCCCACCACTCGGCCTTGCCCGACCCGCCGCTCATCCCCAACAGCAGCATCACCGACATGTACCTGACCCGCCCGCCGCGCCTGCCGCTGCCCATCGAGGAGGAGGTGCACACCCCAGGCTCGCCCATCCTCGCCCCGGACCAGGACCCGGCTCTCCCTGACGTCGAGCTCATCGATTCGTCGGATGGCATTACCCGCAAGAGCTCGGCTCTCAGCGCCACTACGGTCGACGAGGAGGAAGGCGAGGAGCTGCGCGTCGACAAGACGAGGCCCACGGTTCCGACCAGGCTTGAGTGGAAGCGTGGTGGTGACAAGGTCTACGTGACGGGCACCATTTTCCAGTGGAATCGAAAGCAGCGTCTTCACCCGGTGTGAGTATTTCTCTCCCCTTACCCCATGGTTACCTCCGTCCGAGACATTCAACGCGGCCGCCCGTGTTCTCTGTACTGCAGTGGCTTGGCCTTATCGGTATTCGCCGTCTCGGATGGGTGTTACACCCGGCCATGACAGGGCTATGAATATACAGATGAACCAGGCCTACTCGTCATATATATATATATATTTATTTTATACTGACATGTGGGGAACAACAGAGAAGGCAAGCCCGATTGCTTTGCCGCAACTGTCCACATTCTCCCCGGAACTCACCATGTACGCTTCCTCGTTGATGGCGTCATGCAAACGTCTCCCGACCTGCCCACTACGGTCGACTTTGGAAACAACCTGGTCAACTTTATCGAAGTCAACCCCGACGACATCCACAAGCCTATCGAGCCTACGGCGAAGGCCCCCGCCGAGCAGCCTAAGCAGCCTCTGCCCCAGCCCCAGCCACACCAAGAGCCTCAGCAGCAGCAGCAACCGCCTAAGGGCAAGGAGGTTCTGCCACTAGAGGCTTATCGAAGCCCCATTCCCTCGTACCTCCTGGACTTTGACCAGCCCGAGGACTCGTCTGCATATCAGTATGCTGTCACGGCCATTGAGAAGCTGCCCAATCCGCCCTCGCTCCCGGGTTTCCTGAGCAAGCCCATCCTCAACGCCGCGACGCTTATGAAGGACGACAACAGTGTTCTGAACATGCCCAATCACACGATTCTGAACCATCTCGCTACAAGCAGCATCAAGAACAACATTCTTGCGGTGTCAGCAACGACCCGATACAGGAACAAGGTACGGTTTTTCACTGAATGCGATTGAGGCGCGAATATGAAGGAATTGATATTAACTTTGAGGGAAACTAGTATGTCACAACTATCATGTACAAGCCTACTTCAACAGATGAGGGCTGAGGGTTTCATTGGAAAAGGCCAAAGCTGCCAATTTCTTGAAGGGAGGAAAGCCTCGCTCTTGAGCCAACTTTGCATCCATTTACATGACCAATTTATTTTTGATCGCTGCTTGGGATCAATGTTGTAGGAGCGGGCTTATATTCGGCATAAATCTCGGGACGCCCCAAATGGCGCATGGATTAACAATGGAGCTGTCCCCATTTGCTTATGTTTGCTGCTGGCTAGTTATCGTTAGAGGAGGATAAGTAGAGGAAGGAATACTGGAATGGCTGCGAGGACCTGCCTCTCAGTTTTGGCTGCAACGATTTAAAGAGATGTGGAATCACGAAGAGTTACGGCTTGCGTGGAATGATACAGGAATGACAGCACAAGCATATACAAGCACACAGACAACAACACAACACAGGGCATCTAGGAAAGGCAGGCCCAGGCTCAGTCTCTCCATTTAATAAAGACCTCGTCGGTCCTGAAGCGCTGCGTACATGTGCTCTCCTCGAGGGGTGTGCGGAACCCTGTCTCGTAAGCCAGTAGTCCTGCGTGGGCGATCATGATCCCATTGTCGATGCAGAATCGCTCATCAGTGGCATAAACGGAGCCCCCGCGCTCGGCTGCCATGTGGCCCATCATCTCCTGTAGACGCTCGTTACAACCTACACCACCCACAATAAGGACCTGGGAGCTTCCAACATGGGCCATGGCGCGCTCCGTGATCTCGACAAGCATGGCAAAGACAGTCTCCTGCAGGGTAAAGCACAGGTCTGCAGGGGTAAAGTCTGCGCCCTCCTTCATCTGTGCAGCGAGAGCATCAGCAGAGGCAAGGATGCCAGAGAAGGAGCAGTCCATGCCCTTGACTGCGTAAGGGAGGTCGAGCAGCTTGGAGCCCTTCTTGGCGAGCTGCTCGATGTTGTAACCGGGAGCTGGGTCATTGCTGATCTCGAGCGTGCGGGCAAAGCGATCTAGGCAGTTTCCGACAGCAATATCGAGTGTTTCGCCAAATATGCGGTAGCGCTGCTCAGCGTAGGCAATTACTTGCGAGTTTCCACCCGAGACGTATAACACGACGGGGTTGTCGGCACCGGTGATGTAGCGGCCCATCTCAATGTGCCCAACGCAGTGGTTTACACCAACTAGAGGCACGTCCCAGAGCAGAGCAAGGGTTCGAGCAGCGACGGCAACGCTGTTGAGCGGGGCGCCCATGCCGGGGCCCTTTGTGAAGCAGATGCAGTCGACATCGGCGGGGGAGATGCCAGCTTCCGCGATGGCCCTGCGGGCGAGGCCTACAAAGTGGGAGCGGTGGTGGGCGGCGGTGTCTTTGGGGAGGAAGCCGGTGCCTGGCGGGGAGACGAAGGTGTGACGCAGGTTGGAGAGGATTTTGGTTTCGTCCTTGGTGTGCAGGATGACGCCGATGCCGAGCTTGTTGGCGGAGCCTTCGCAGCCGAGGGCTATGTAAGTGGATTTGTTTTCAAGCGCCATTGTTGTGTTTTTGGGCGAGATCGAAGCCGCGATGACGGGTCAAGGGGATGCGGTTTGGTCTTGTGGTGGGGTATCAAGAGAGAAGTAAAAGTATCGTGGTGAATATTGGGTCGATGGCGACGTCGACTCGATCGAGATCGGTCCGCTATCGTCAACTAGACGAGTCTATATCTTGTCTCAATAGGTTCGTAAATAAAACGGCCGGGTATATTGCGCCAGTTATGGACTCCAGTAATGAACGTTAAGCCAGCAATACGAACTGTGTTACGGCCCGTCGTCGAGCATCAGATGTCGTCTGCGCGGCTCTAAAAAAAAATGAGGGGCGATAAGAAAAATGGAGGGGCACCAAGCCCAGGTCCGGGCATTCAGTGGTGGGGGGGAGCCATTAAGTGTTCGCTTAGTTAATCAGCCCCATCCGACGGGATCAAGATCTTCGGGGGGTTTTGGCAGTTGAAGGGTCAGCTTCGGCCGGCGTGCGTCATTGCCCGCTAGAGCTAGTGCAACTGCTACCACCTCCATCCCCCCACAGCAGAATATACCTCTTTCTGACTTGCTCGAGAGGGCCCATCCCGACTGGAAAAATTTCGTCCAATTGTCTTTTCCCAGTATGCTTTGAAAAAGTGTGGCTAGATGTCTGACAGGTTACATTGCCCTTTTTAATTCCGGGCTTACTCGTCACTGGACGGGGAAAGAGTGAGAATGAAACTGTTTTGCAGAATCCACAACAGCTTTTGGAGATATTTTTTTTTTACCCGACAGGATCTTCAGCGGAACCCGCCGTGGAACCAACCCCATTAGCGACTACTGAAAAAAAAAAAAAAAGCCACAGAAAAAAAAAACCCACTGGGAACAAGACGATATTCCATAGCTGCCGTTGCCGGTGACTAGTAGGCGGTAGGTTTAGAATTTTTTTTTCTGCCGTGCTAACTACGGGGACGACAAGACTTGGCCGCTGTGTCTCGTGAGCGTGCCCACTAACAAGCTAGCCATTTAGCGCCCTGTAGCCCACTGTCACAAGGGACCTGAGGGGGGACCACAAACAGCGCTGTCGAAAGAAATCCCAGCGGCCACCCTTTGCTTGTTCCAGGGCCCGCCCCAGGCTGCTCGCTCACTTTTCACTGTTACGCCGCCGCGCCACTTGCTGCTGCAACCCACCACCACCCAACCAGCAAGCAGCTCGCTTCGGATCAAACGCAAACCCACCCACGTTCGGCCTCGGGGGGCCTCTCCTCCTCCTCCTACTCCTCTACACACAGCGCCTCCACTCGACAGATCGCACTCGTTTTTCACATACGGAATCCATCCTGCCTGCGAGCGTACATGATATTCTATGTCTTGCATTTGGTGCGTTGTGGTCCCGCTTCTCTTTGTCCTGATACAAGGCACAGCCTTGCTCTGCCTCACCCGCTTGGCTCCGGCCTTTGGGCTAACATGACTGACCTATTGCCTAGGACCCTAGTCCAAGCTCATCCCTCCTCCCGACAACACCACCAAGTCGAAACCTTCCACTTCTCCTTTCCCCGTCATACCGCCCTCGATTATAATGCTCCGAATTGCCACGATTCCGCCGTCGTTTCTCTCGCCATGCCCCGTCCCTTACCTCACCGCAGACCACAGGCTGCAGCCTCGCCCTTGTCTGTGAGGCGCCGAAAGCTACACCTCACTCTTACTTGACCGTCAGCTGGCCGCCTTAATAACCACGACCACGACCACGTCACCGACTCCCGACCCTGCCTACTATCCTCGCATGCCTAGTCACATTGATGCCGAACGAAACAAAGTATTATTACGGTCTGAAAGCAGACCGGCATTTATTTTTCAATTTTCGACCTGGGCCACCAAACGGGCTCACCACGTCTAAGCCCAAAGACCCCTCAAGCTCCAAACTCCGCGCAATGCCCCGGCTCACGACTGAATACTATACATCTTGAACTAGGTCCAATAAACAAAGACCGCCCTCCTTTCTTCAACCGGAACTTGCCCCGCTTATCCGTATCCTTCCAATAATGGGTATAAACACAACAGACAAATATCATACACGAGTAACACTGAGCCAACATCAAACATCATGGGAGTGAGGTGCTGTCTCAAGCAGCCGCTGCTTTAGCTTGCGCTTGAGCCTGGGCCTGAGCCTTTACTTGCGCTTGCGCCTGGGCAGCTGCTTGTACCTGGGCCTGCGCTTGTGCCTGTGCTTGCGCTGCCGCCGCTGCTACAGCTGCTGCCGGTGGCGGTAATACTCGGTTCCCTGCTTGTGCTGCAGCTGCCTGTGCTGCATTTACGGCTTCAGGAGGTACCGCCGGTCTCCCTCTGAACATATAAGGGTTCAGTGGGATCGTCGCCCTGAATTTCAAAGCGCGGGTGTCAAAGGGGTCTACCTCATACACTGGCGGCTCATCATCTTCCGAGTCAGAGTCGTATTTCCAGCGATCTGAGTATTCGTCTTCAGCTCGTGGTGGGGTGACCATGCCCCGTCGGTCTATCCAAAGTCGGTTTAATCGTCCAATGCGACGGCGGAACGCAGGCTGGCTAGACTTGGGAGGTTCGCTAGCGCCCCCTGCTGTGAACTGGAACAATGGCTGCTCCGGCTTGTCCACTTGCATAGCATCTGGTGAGTCCTCATCCACGTCCATTTCTGATGACGTGGATGCAGGCGGTGTCATTAAGTATTGAGTTTTGGCCGGTCGGAACTTGAGTTCCATTCCTTGATCCTTGACCGGCGATAAAGGATCTCGAGTGAGATCGATATGGTTCTGGTTCCACTTTCGGTGGTTCTGAACCTTCATTTCTATATCAAGACGGAGCTCATTCTCCTTCTCAGCCAGCTTGTCAGCCAGCGAGACGAGATCTGTCTCCAATGTTCTACCATCTGACCGTACTGGAGCCCGTAGATGGGCACCAGGCGGTCGCTGCATGACAGGGGCCTCTGCAGGCTTGCGCTTCTGGGGCTGGGCATCGGTTAGTACCGAGGTGTTATTCTTCAAGTTGAGATAAGCCATGTCACATACCTTTTGGTTGATGAGGTCTTCATCACCCTCTTTGATACCCAGTCTAAGCTTAATATCCTTGAGCCTTGCCCGCTCTTCAAAGAGGGCTCGGTCCATGGTAAGTAGGTCTCGTTTCAATATTTCACGCTCGTAAGACACAAGAACCAGTTGACGGCCATCTTCGAGCTCACGACGCAGTTTCTTGAGTGTCTCGGCGATCTTGTTATCACGGGCACGAGTCTTTCGGGTCTGGCGGGCCTCCCGACGTCGGAAACAGACATAAGGATCAGTGTCGTCTGTCTCCTGATGCGTCTCGAACTTGAGGCTTGGGTGCAGGGGCTTATTCCCAGCGTTCTGCCGGCTCGATTTCCAGTACTCGTAGACAGGCTTGGCGTGCTGGAGGATTGAAGGCGAACCAAGATGGTTCAGAGCAGGGACCATCATGTCATAGGCGACAACAGTATTGTCGACTGCGGCAAATGGTGTTTGCTCGGCCGCCGTTTCCTCAAACACCTCCATGATGCGCTCAAAGTCATCCTCGGAAAGGGGCCCGACGGCCGGGGGTTTACTATTGTACTGGCTCAGGTATTCATCATCTTCTGTGGTCATGTCATAAAGACATGTAATGCACTCCTCTACTGTTTGCGAGAAGCGAATGTAAGAGGAAGGCTGGTTCCAGACCACCGGATAGAGCTCATTGTAGTTAATGTCGCTCTCCTGAGGAGGCGGTACTGGAATTTCTTGATCATTGCTAGTACCGGCCTCTTTGAGGATAGACTGGAGATGGTATTCCTACAACCAATTGGGTCAGTTCCTAAGTCTTCGCGGGTTGGATGCATCATGTCCAAAGTGGGTCTCCCGTGATGATGCATCACGGGAAGGATGCCAAGCCATATCACGTGTATTTGCACGTGATATCACGATATGTGGCAGGACGACTATGCGGCAAAAAAGACTCACTTTTTCCTCGGCTTGCTCAACACCGGTTGCGATTTGGTTTTCGGTCGTAAGGGCTTCGTACTCGGAGGGGTCGATCTGGTCCTCACGAAGGACGGGGAGGGTTGTTTTGATATTGAGCTTTTTGACGCGGACCTTGCGGGACGACATGGTGCAGGGGCGGGGACGAGAGGCGCAAAGGCGGCGGAAAAACCGCTAGAAAAAGCGATCAAGTCATAAAACGAGGGCTATTTGATCGAATCCGAAGTTTTTGGGATGCAAAAGGGCCTGTGGAAGCCCTTTTTCGATGGCGACGTGGTCGGGCTCGATGGGGTGACGTTGGGGTTTGTTTTGCCGCGCGAAGATTTTTCGCCTGGGTTTGCAAGGGCGCCGAGTGAGAGGAGAAGTGCAGCGCAGCGTGCCCAAACCGTAATCGTAAAAAATTCACAGAGGTGCTGCGGAGATGACCCGTGCTGGGGGGAGGGGGTAAAGTCACTCGCACGCTATTTTTTGCGTGTAAGGTACCGACGCGCGCGGACCAGCGTCTCCTTTTTTTTTTCTTCTTCCTCCTGAGGGGGGGCAAGAGCCTTTTTTTCGCTGGGTGGCCAAGGCCTGTAGGCCTCCTGGTCAGGTACCTAGCAGCGCACGGGAAACTAGTGGACGGCGAAGTACCGCTAGGCAGGAGCAGCTGAAAATGTGACAGCCAGTGAGTGCGCGACTCAGCGCAGGCAGCCTGGAGCACCCAGCACCCGCCTAATTAGGCCTAAGCTGCGCTGAGCTTTACTGGAAGCTCAGCGCAGTTTTAGCGGGGATGAATGACGCTTACAGTTAGCCACTCCCTGGCAAGATGTGCACTGGTTCGCGCGCAGGCACAAAAAATGCATAATCAATCACAATCACACAATCACACCAAGCTGCCCAGGCAACCCACTGGCCGGTGCTCGGATCAGCAAAACGCCGATTCCGACCACGCGTTGACGTCGCCATAGTACGGTGTATGAGAGCAGTACAGCCACACTATGGGTGCTTAATTTGTAGACGTGCATGTGAAGTGGATGAGGCTTCGAGAAATATGCCAAAATAGGGCATAAAAGAGTGGGAAAATATAGGAAAATATTATTATTATTATTAATGTTTTTTTTTTTCGAGTCTTGTCTCTAATTATCCTTTCTTATTTGATGGAACGAGCCGGCTCGAAATGCAGAGATGAAGTATGTCATAGCATCACTGCGAGCACCGTTTTAATTGCGCCATCCCGTTTCAGATTTCCTGCCCTCCGTTTTATCCAATGACCGAAACATCTACCGTAAATCCCCACCGTAACCGCCTCTGGGTGGCACGTGTCCAAGACTCCTTTCTCACTCCGTTTCGTCATTCAGCAGGCTCCGTATTACCCCTCTGCCATTACGGTTCCTCGTCTCAATCCCCTTTTAGCCAACCATACCCAGCCAGCCGCAGTTGCTTAGGCGGAACGGGGGCTTTCGAAATTCAGCCTTATCACGAACTCCAAACCTCTCCTCCCCTCCCACGAACCACGAACCACGAACGACCTTCCCGCGACCCGACTACCGACCGTTCCCCCCACCCATACACAACCCGATCATAGCGGAGTCAGCTCCCGCATAGACCATCCTCACCTACAAACCTACCAACCTCTAATCCGCCACTATGGGCAACACCACCAGCGCAGTTCTGGACAACATTGTCCAAGGATCCAACTGTGAGCAGCCCGCGATTCCCGAGCTCCGGCTCTAATTTTTTGTTCTGGGGAGTTCCCCTCATGCTGAGACAGTTGCATAGTCGACCGAGAGGAAGTTGACCGCTTGCGAAAACGCTTCATGAAGCTGGACAAGGTGCGCAACCCCTATTCGATAATGCTGGGCTTACTTGAAGCCTGGCGACATCAAAATCTAGTATGGTAGAGACTAGTTTCGCTAATGTTCTTGTTTCTTAGGACAACTCCGGCACGATCGAGCGTGATGAGTTTCTCAGTCTTCCCCAGATCTCTTCCAACCCTCTTGCTACACGGTGCGTCCCTCCTCGAGCTCTGCATACAAGCGGTTGAACTTGTCGCAACTAACACGGCGGCAGAATGATTGCAATTTTCGATGAGGATGGCGGTGGCGATGTCGACTTCCAGGAGTTCGTGACAGGCCTAAGCGCTTTCAGTGCCAAGGGCAATAAGGAGCAGAAGCTACAGTTCGCTTTCAAGGTCTACGATATTGATCGCGATGGCTACATCAGCAACGGCGAGCTTTTCATCGTCCTCAAGATGATGGTCGGCAGCAACCTTAAGGACCAGCAGCTCCAGCAGATTGTCGACAAGACCATCATGGAGGCCGACCTCGACAAGGACGGCAAGATTAGCTTCGAGGAGTTTACCAAGATGGTCGAGAACACTGATATCAGCATGAGCATGACTGTTGGTAAGTCGAAGCTTTTATTTTGATGTCGTCTTTGAGAGAAAAAAAAGAAATCGGAAGCTCGTCTCATTCAGAGCTCGACGTTCGACAAGCCAATAGCCCTGTTGCTAACACACTACTCACAGACCAGTTCTAATCGGATATCAACCAAATCAAAAATCGCTTCACGAGATAGGAAACTAGAAGATGCAGCTTGTATCCTTCCAGGAAATGGCATGTATGGTCGAGATAGAAGGATCGGGAACTGGTGTACGGAATCACCTGGCGAATTTAGCACCATCATGATTATGAATTCACGCATTCGGCATACGACATGTTGCCTTGAACATGGTTTTTGCGCGGGCTCGCTCGCAGTATTTGGTTCCTGATTCCGGATTGAATGCCAACATTTTGGCTCTGTTGCTGATTTTGCCCTTTCGGGGGCCTTGTTGACCTCTACTTGAACGCAGGTCGGGGCAGTTAGAGGGAATGCTTTAGGGCTATACCAGGTGTATCGGAAGCTTTATGTTTGCGATTTTTTGGACCTCCATGTAATAGCGTTCTCAACAGGTACATGGCCATATTCGCCTAAAAACTACGTCGTCTCAAGATTTACAGCTTAGATTGGCCAGCCACTTTTCACCATATCAAAAAGTTTAAACGACAGTGTCTTCTTTAGTTCTCTATCCCTCCAGATGCATGGCAGCACGTAACAATTAGCTTGGGACGAGCCATGCGGTCAAGTAGAGACGTTTGGTTGGGTTTGTGATGGAAAACTAATCAAGACCAGTCATAACAGGGAATAGTTTGCTAGAAGTTCTACATCTCGTATCAATTCATTGATTATCTTTACTCAATCCATGTGGTTCTAGTAGATCTCTCGCTCTCTTGACCTGTATTTGGAGCTTCGTGTTCTATAATGTGCTGTAATGTGTTAATACACTTGGTGATATACCTCAACTGAGCGAGCCACGAGGAAAGATCTGGGGAACAATTGGAATAGAGAATTTTGGAACTGAATCGCTCAGTTAATGGATAGAATAAGTCTCAATATAACCTTCTCTAAGTGTGCAGTACAAGGAGAGGAGAAACATTACATATGTAGGTTGAATATACAGGAGTCCAAAGTTATACTATTCAACATCAACATCAAAAAAAGGTTTATGATTCAATTACTTCCTTTTTTTGATTCGTCTTTTTATATTCGCAACATTCCCTAGTTTCATTTTCATTTCACATGCTGTTTCCCCAGATCCATCTGCGTTCTGTCTATAGATTTCGCAGCCCCTCAACTAAACAGGTCAAACCTAGTCGGAAGCATATGATTTGGAGCTTTGAGTCTCGATCTCATAATTCTACGCACGATGAATACGGTACGATATTAAGAGGTCGGATTAGAAAGTTCGTCATTTGGATTATTCGTACTGTTACGAACGGGGAGGTTTTGTGCAAATCAGGGTTTCGTGGAGTCGAGTTTGAAGTGACGGGCACAATACTATAAATGTTCACTGGTACTCTTTAACTTAGTAGGTTAAGCCATTTCTATAATTAAAATTGGAATAATTCAGTTTTTTTTAGAAGGAATGCGTATGTGGCCAATCTATGTTCTGGTAAAGCAGTATTGGTGTGTGTTTGTTGTATTAAGCTTTTTCTATGTGCTAGAAACATGTTTCCGCCAAGTTCAAGTCTCGAAATTTTCAAGACTCGTAGACTCACGAATATCTTCTACTAGACACGAGCATATCGCAAACAGTGTAATAGACTCGATGTCATTTAATTCGGTTATATCGTCCTCTTAGAGAATGGATACCAGTGTAGGAGCGTTATTATATTCCCATTCGGCACTACTCATCTTCATAACTCAGTGGTGTCTCTCAGGGCATTTCATGTTCTAAATTTCACCGCTACTGCTACTGCTACTGCTGCTACTACCACTACTATTACTTCTACTGCTACCACTGTTGCTACGATTACTACTATTGCTAGGCTGTCTTGCGTGGATGGAGGAAGACCAACTACTAGCCTTGGATGTGGGAGTGCTATAGCGACAGGGTCATGCTATGTAAATTCCGCCCACGCAGGACATACTTGACCAGTCCACACACACACCCACACCCCCAAAGTGTGTTGTCAGCCGCAACAGAACAGGCCCCGACATATGTCGGCCCCTCCCGGCGTGCGCAGAGGAACACGAACCGGCCGGATAAGCGTATTGATCCAGCTGAAAGACAAAAAAACCACGCATTAACCAGCTCAGTTGAGTCAATGCTATGCAGGCTGGAGTCGGCTTATCCGGTCTGAGAGCCACATCACGCATCACGAACGCCTCCTCAAATCCTTCAGTGACACCTCGACAGCCCCGGGGGCGGGGCGGGGGGGGGGGGGGGGGCAAAAAAA